>JAWPHD010003993.1:0-200463 GCA_037043455.1 Cyrtodaria siliqua
GTACTATGAAATTGAATATCAAATGTTTCATAAAACAATACATATTCGCAAGTGGCAGTTGATGAAACAGAAAAGGACATTGGAATACACTTTACAAACACATTAAATTTGAAATGCATATAAGTAAAACTGTAAATAAATCAAACAGCATAATTGGCTTGAAAAAGGTAAACAATATATAGTTCTTAGTTATACATAGCTGTGGACTATGGTAATTTGATATGGTTACCAACATTAAAAAAGACGAACCGTATTGTAGATAGAAAATGTGCAGAGACGTGGCACACGGCTAGTACTCAGAGCTGGCAGGACTTAGTTACGAAGACAGGTTGAGAGAGCTCAACTTATGACCCTATCATTTTTGCAACGTACTGCATGCATGGTGGTGGACCCTTTTACAGTTCGCCACTATGCTTTCCTCTTTAATTGTACGATGACCGGACAGGCTGTGGACCCTATGATGACGCCTACCTACAGCCCTACCTACAGCCCAATGGGACGGTGGCGTTTGATGTTTGTCTATGATCTTTCTTGTCGTGCCCTAAATGTTTATCTCTTGTTGCCCTGGCTTCTGCCAAGTCATTGAGTACCTTCATTGTGGCTTTCTAGGCTATTGTATTTTTTATTATATTTACACGAGCATATTATGTTTTACTTTTATTGCCTATTGATGCTGCCTTGTTGGTTAGAGGTTAGATCATGGCGGGGATTTCTTTATTTGCACTGTCCTGTTTTAATGGGAGACAGTATGGTAAGTGTGAGGTTTAGTGCACCCTAGAACCGGTTTAACCCCCCAGTGGCCTACTTTGCACTGACCGCTTCCAAGGCGGTAGCCCTATTGTCAACCATTTTGGTTTGTGATGTCGTTTGCATTGAATATTATCTTTGCTTCTTATTGTCTGTTTGCCTGTTTGTTTTCTGTGTTTTTTTTGTGGTTGACTGTCCTCCTTGAATGCTACTTTCCCTGTCCGATCTTTTTATATTTCGTTACTCACCTTGAGTATAGACAGAGACGTGGAGACAATACAATTATTTAAAATCATCCACCATATTTCTGATATAGACTATACATAATTATTTTCACTGTCTCTAAACAGCCAGATAAGAGGAACACTCCTTTAAAACTGCCAAAACCAAGAGCTTGCAAACGTATTAGACTTAATTCCTTCACCCACCGCGTCATCAATAGCTGGAATGCGTTGCCAGGTAGTATTGTGACTGCCAAGAATGTAAACATATTCAAAAGTGAGTTCGACAAGATCTGGAGATCAAAGATTTGACACGAAAGAGAGCAACTGAACCAACCGGAGATATCAATGTTTCTATCACGAAGGGAACGACAAGCCTTCGGGGCTTAATATTTCCCTAGCAACACAAGGTAACACACGGTAACACTTGAAAAATCACCAGAAAACGTTGGGACCTCTCATGACATGTAAGAAAGTTCTTGTTTGTTTACTAAGCAGGTTTATAACCTCTAACCGCTGTGGGTTCGAATCCCACTTGGAGCTCAATTTGTAAGTGAGAAAGTGTATTTTTTTACGGATGGTGGAAGGTATACATAACTAGTTCTACCTTCTGTCTTCAGACACCACAACAAATCGACTGTCATAATGACGTAAAACACCAAACAAAACAAAATAATCAAGCAGCAAGCAGGTCAAGGATGAGATGTTTTCATTGATAGTCGCTCACAACGAAAAGTGTATGACTAGATTCGAAATTTTGGAATATGTTCATTAATAATCCAGTAAAACCTATCACTACACTTCATACATATAACAGCAATATCGAATAGAAATTGATTATTTCCCTACTTATAAAGCCCATTTATAACAAAAATAGAAGGGTTTTCGACGGAACACTTTTTGTCGCCTGCGTGTACTTATTTCAGCAAGTACAATCTAACAATAGGGTGAAGACAGTGGGTACAATCCTTCATGATAATGGAGCGTTTTTGTTTAAGTGTCAGGTTATGAGAAATTGACATACATCTGCACTGCATAATTGATAAGGAAGAACTATATAAAGTTCATGACCATAGGTCAATATTTCTGCTAAGTTATGAGCTATGTTATGTTGAGGTTAAAGTGTTATGAAAAGGGGCATAACTCTGCAAAACGAAAGTCGGAGTTATTGGACACATGTAACGACATTCTTTGGTTAACATGAAGATGTGTGTGAAGTTTCATGAACATACGATCAACATACCTTTCAAGTAAGGCTATTTATGAGCTTGGTTAGGAGGCAGGTTGAAGTTTTATGAAAGGAGGCATAACTCTGCCAAATTGAAAGTCAGAGTTCTTGGACATCATGTGTAACAACATTCCTTGGGCTTAAGAAGAATACGTTGTGTGAAGTTTCATGAACAAAACACTCAAATGACTTCTTCAGTTATGGGAAGTTATGAGCTGGGCTATGGTGCAGCTTAAGTTTTATGAAAAGGGCATAACTCTGCCAAATTGAAAGTCAGAGTTATTAGAATGTGTAACAACGTTCTTAGTTAAGATGAAGATGTGTGTGAAGTTCATGAACATAGGTCTAATACTTTTTCAGTTATGACCAAGGTTAGGTTGCAGGTTAAAGTGTGACGGACGGACGACAACGGACACCTAAATGTCTGCATGCTACGCATCAATCTTACCCGAGTTGTCGTTCCTTGCATACATAATCTCTGTCAACGTCTCACAATACCAAGAATCTTGGCAAACGATGAAAAACGGTGGACAATGCAAACTTTCTTGATCACTAACTATTTTGAATTAACTTATATGAAATGCTTATATTACCAAAGAAAATAATCTTTCGGCTTCGAATGTTTTAAATATACAGTAAATTATGACTCAGAGGTTATATTGCGGTAGATAAAGGTTTGTCTTTGGCATATCACTCCGCGTCAAACTTTAAATAGGCACACCAAATCGTCCCCACAGCGTAAAGTACAGCTAATAGCTTACATGCACTTTCCAATATCACACAGATCTTGACAACCTACTAAAATTAAAGTTCTAACCTATACTATGAATTATCAAATGTAGATATAAGTCGGTGTTTCTTCTATTGTTTACATGTCAATAACGGCCGATAGTTGGTGAAGTTTTGTTGCTATTTTTATATTTTAGCTATGGTCATGTGACAAATTTATCATGTGATCGCAGACTACTTTCTTAGACGTGGACAGAGGTCAATGTAATGGCCTCTGGGAGAGATTGGTACGCATGCGAACAAAAAGGAGGGATTTACTTGTTATATAGGAACTACATTCGATTACAATTGTGGTCGTTAAACATGTCATTGTTCTGTCTAACGATCATTAGTAATATTCAAGCACTACTGACTCTTATATGGCTGACACTGATCTGTCATCCAACTTTTGCATTTTTAGTATTTTACTACTGGCGTTAGTTTTAATTCAATCATCGTGATAATTGATATTTTCTTAGTTACTTTTATGATGACACATGGCAGTCTCAAGTTCTCAACGTGGTGTCCTTGTAAGATTTACTTACACATATTTCATATTAACAAACATTTGAATATTGATCTGTATTATTTTAATTGCGTCAGATCACTTAATCTATAAACTAATGAGAGAAATCTAAAAATGCCCTTATTTTTTATTTTTTTTATATTTTTTTTTTTTTTTTTTTTGGATGAACGACGTCTATATATATGCAGTAGGCCTAATGTCAAAGTGACACTTCATTGATAATTTAGGTGCTAATTGTAAAGTTTCATACAAAACTTAAAGCTAAAAGATTGCCATGTGTCTCTATGAGCAGTGATCAATTAAACCAATATGTTATACATGTTTTATTTAATGATTTGAAACTAGTCAATGATCCATGTTTAATATAGTACATGCATGATATCAAGCGTATTTCTCTACTACCATCATGTTATATGTAGTTCACTTGTAGTAGAATCAGAAAGAATATTTCCATAGTGATGTCTAGTAATAGATAGAGTCTGGTCTCAGCGAGTTGGCTTATTTAAACGGCCTATTTAAAACACCGAGAAGGGCGTAGCCCATCGAGGTGTTAAATAGTCAACGAGCTGAGACAGACTCTATCTTTTTTGTAGCATGGTGTACCCAGTAACTGTGACGTCATAGTGACCGTACTCTAAATTCCAATATTTCGATAGTTGTAGTACGGTGTAGCCACGCCCCTTTAGTTATCCTAAAGCTCTGCATTCATCAAAGGAAATGTCAACGACCATGCTACAACAAGGGATATTATAGTGTCCTGTATTCAGGGGAGATAACATGAATGGCATAACTGTTAAGCTTTACAACAGTTATCTGTTACAATTCTAGAAGCATGTCATGTTGGAATAGCCTTTTGGCGAAAACGGTTTTCAGCCGTATGCTATCACTCATAGACCGGATACATCGTTTTAGCGCACCACGCGGATGTTACCAATTTATTTTCAAGACCAGACCTATTTTACTGAACGCAGTATCTCAGTCCGACGATTTGTCTAGATTTTTGCGACGCTTGTAATGTTTGTATTTACAATCAAACGTCGAAGATGATCAAAACTATTGCTCTGTAGGAAAACATCAACTAACACCGGGAACGCGAACCTGTTTTTGATGGTTTAATTTGCGGGATCCAGTACTGTTTTTGACGTGATTTGCGGCGCGATCCCCTAAAATGTAAAAGAAAATAATATTGTTTTTGTTATATGGTGCAATGAATAAAGAAAAGGAAAATAGAACCTTATTGTTTGATTCTAATCACATGTGTATTATTAATTAATTATTAATAAAACAAGCGAAATATTCTATATCGACAAAAATTATGTACTGGCAAATATTCATTGGTAATAACAATTTCGGTTATAACAAATCAGGGCAAGCGACTTTTCAGTCAGACTTGTAAGTGGACTTTTGAAATGTACTTGCCCTGGGCTATTCCAAATTGTAATTGTCTTGGAGCACTGTTGTGGCAGCTACTCCCCTGAAACTACTTGACATATTTTTCATGCAACTTCACAGGAATGTTGCTCTTGATGTCTAGTAATACATGTCAGCCGGAAATTCAAGATGGTCGCCACAGATTCAAATAGATTTTACAAATACAATTTCTTGCCGGCCACTTCCCAAAAACAATAAGTGTTATTGATTTGGAACCTTAAACCAAAATGACTGGCATGCCTAACCAAAATTCATTTCGACTCGATGTCAAACATGGCAGACAGCGCCCATCTTTGTTTATGTCGAGTTCTATAGGAAAAACTTGTGGCGACTACTCCTCTGAAACAACTTCATGGATGTTCATGAAAATTTACAAGAATGTTGCTCTTGCTCTCTCGTTGGTCCTAGCAAAAAAAACAGACGGGCCGGAAAGATGGCAGCCACAGCTACAAATATATTTTACACAATTCAAGTGTGTGGGCGACTACTTCTCACAAACCATAAGCAATATTGCTTTGGAACTTTTACTAAAATGACTGTCATGACTTGCAGTTGGTCCTACACAAAATTCATTTCGATTTGATGTCAAACATGGCCACCAGTGGCCATCTTCGTTTACATAGAGTTATATAGGAAAATCTTGTGGCGATTACTTTGAAAAAAATGGATGGATTTACACTTTACAGCAATGTTGCTCTTGATGTCTAGTTGGTCCTAAGTAAAATAAGTTTGGCCGGAAATTCAAAATGGCCGCCACAGCTAAAAATACATTTTTAAAAATACAAGTTCATGGCGACTACTGAAAAAAGAAAGATTTTAACCAATTATCTCAAACAATAAATTGACACTTCCTACAACCTTTAATCATGAACTTCAGGAGAGGATTCAGCGGCCTCTTGCTCAGTGGATAAGGACTCCTTGGCTTGAGAAATGAAGAATCACTTCGCTAATAACAATCTTATACATTCATACAATCTTTAATCTTAACTATAGGAACACCTCAAAACCATTTGCTTACTAATGTTTTCGCCATTCAGTACGCCGTACTTAGATTATGTTTAAATAGAAACTGAATGAAAAGCATATAAAGCGATATTATAAAAGGGAGAACAACAGTGTGTATTAATGGAGTAAATAGAGAACTTATATACAAAGTGGGAATCTTATAAATAAAAAACAACAGATGTTGAATTCATCAAGTCAACTATAAGATATTTCTTGAAGTCAGGGTCACAATATATTTTATGTTGTGTGTGAATTTATTTTAGTTATAGTAAAGTCATGTAATTTTTCCATTGCTTTTCAAAAATATCTTGTTTCACATTCTTGCAGGCTATACATTTCTCAACTTTAAACAGTATTTGAACATAGTTTTTAATAACTGTTAAAGTTGGATTAGTGTTTTATAATTTTTGATTGAATGTACATTTTCTGGCAGTAAGGAGGAGATTATTTAAAACAATATCATACTTATCATTTCCAAAGAATTAGATGATGTAATTTACTGACTTTACTGTATTAATTTATGAAAGAAATGTGCAAGTGCTTGCCAATTTTGTTTTACTATATTACTTTCATAGAATAGGTGTTTTATTGTTTCTATATCTTCATTGCAAAAAGAACAATTAGAAATTATTAGAAATACTCATTTTTTTTAATTTAGATTTTTTTTTTTTAATTTAGAAATATTGCTTTTTTTAAATAGAAATATTCATGCTTTTAACAAAACAATATTTGGTAGAACATACATGGACATATACAAATTGAATACAGGAGGTAGCAGAAAGGCAACTGCCTATACTGAATTTTGACGGGTTTTTTTAACAAATTTATTTCAGGTTAAAGAAGAAAATAACAAGAGAGAATAGTAGCAGACTCGTTTTTATTGAGTCTGTTCATGAGAACTTGACATATTTTATTTGTACAATAGTAAAACTGTATCAATTTCAGAGAGTCTTAACAAGATGTGTAGGGCTCTAAAATGCGTGAAATGCCATCTCATAGCATCTAGATTTTAAAACATTTCGATATGAGCAAGCTCCACGAGGCCCTCCCCTCCTTAGCCGTTCGCTGCTTCATTACCCAAAATGTCACTTCGGCTGCCTAAACATCAGTTATATCCCAGCTACATCCCTGGCTAGGAATTCACCAACCATTCTTGAGAATATTCTTAGACTTAAGCCCAAGTATGCAAATTTCAATTACAAATATTTCTAAAAGTTTAAAGGATAAACGTTTATGACAAGCTGTTATGAATAAATATGATAAATACAAACAGATAGCAGCTTCATATGATTGTTTATCTTTGAGGGTCTTCAGAATATATCTGAACGAAATTTGAGTGCTTGAGCTCAAGTTTAAGAATAGTTGGAAGAATGGATGGTGAATTTCATGTCAGGAATGCATGCCTTGCCTGGCAGGCACAACAATAATAGGCTAAAGAATTATTTGAATTTATTTTCTAAAAAGTGTTGGCTTTGTTTTTTCGCGTTTATGATACTGACTAGTGGTGATAATGTACGTATAAAGTCGAAGAAAATAAGTGCCTTAGCAACTGTAAATTCGTTTTTATGTAAATATATTAATAAACGAAAGTAAATGTATTATTTGTAAAGTAGTAAAAATTATGTGTTAACATTAAATTTAGGATGTTCATATTTGTTAAGTAGAGTCAAATTTGTAATTGCAACATATACTTTTCAGTACTTTTTAGTTGAAATTAGTGATACTAAATAGAATAAATAAAGATTTCAAGAACATTCGAAATGAGTGCTCATTTATTATTGAATTTATTAAACGAGTTGGCAAAATGATATAATGCTGACTTTTATGGTGACGTGATTTACAAACTTTGCAAGATCCTTGGTCATGATCACTTTCATACTATCTTTGTTAAACTTGTTAAATGTTTATCAAAAGAGGTTATGACCCTCACATTTTGCAACACACTGCATGCATACTTACATTTTGCCACTATGCTTTCCTCTTCAATTGTGCGATGACCGGACAGGCTGTGTGGACCCTGTGATGACGTCTACCTAAAGCCCAAAAAGTCGGTGACGTTTGATTTTTGTCTGCAGTATTGTCTTGTCGTGCCCTTAATGGTTTATTCTCACTTTTGCTCTGGCTTCTGCCAAGTCGCTGAGTACCTTCTTTGTGGCTTTCTAGGCTATGTTTTTGTTTTGTATTTATATATACCCGAGCATCTTTGTGTTTTACTTATATTGCCTATTAATGCTGCCTTGTTGGTTAGAGAATAGTTCAAGGCGGGGATTTCTTTATTTCCACTGTCCCGTTTTATTGGGTTGACAGTAGGGTAAGTGTGAGGTTTGGTGCACCCTAGATCCTGGTTTAAACCCCCAGCGTCTTTTTTTTGCCACTGACCGTTCGAAGGCGGTAGCCATATTGCCAACCCTTTTATGTTTGTGATGTCTTATTTGGCCTTTTATTCATCTTTAAATTTGTTTTTTGTTTCTGTGTGTTTTTGTGGTTGACTGTCGTCCTTGAATGCTGCTTTTCCAGTTCGATTTTTATATCTATATCTACAGTATTGTGAAACATCCATTTTAAGATTCAGCCGATAAAAATGACACAAAATGTTATGACATGTCTTACTGACATGTACATGACCAGACAAAGGAATTTCATGGGCTTATCTGAGAATTTCCTGAAGATATGATCGCTATTTTCTCATTCGGATCCCATGTAAAATAACAAACTGCCACTTGTGAAGCTTCTTTTTCACTAACAGCCCTATCAAATAAGCTAGAAATCTCAGGATATATATGCTGTTCACTTAAACGTTGTGATCTTGATAGATTGGAATGATCTTTGTCATTCAAACTAATAGAAGGAGAATGCTAGAGAGCATTGTTGGCCAGCCCACGTGTTGCTAATATTTTTCTCCTAGTTTCTTCAAATTTATTAAGAGTATCATTTGTTAAGGGCAGTGTACATTTCTATGTTAATCCTATTGTTCACTTTTCTTAAGAACGCTTCATTCATGTCTGTTCTCTCCATCCATAAACGGCATGTTGCGTCCATATACATTCCCAGATAAAGTCTAACGTCTCGATTTCCATATTACAGAATGTGCAATAACAGAATTAGGCTGGGATTGTGTGACCTCAAAAGTTGCATTGTTTCCAATACAAATAAGTATAAAAGTCGAACAGGAAATGCAGCTTTCACAGAAAACAGTAAACCCAAAAATACGCAAAATGGCAAACATGAATGACAATGTTAATACGAAATAAGCAAGACTGGGTTGAGACGAGTATATGTTACACCTTCTTTTTGTTATTTTTGCTTTCTTGTTAAAATTAAGAAATCATAAATAAGGTGACCTTTCTTTTTGCAATAATTGCGGGTTATTTGAGATAAGGATTTTAGTACTTGATGATTTGAAGAACTAGTACTGAAAGTACGAGACTGAGATTTAGAAGTACTGTCGTCAAGTGAGAGGGTTTCTTAAATGAAAATGCTGCTGCGGGCTTGATTTGTGAATAAAAGAGTCCTTGTGAGTTATGAATAGTCGTCAGCCAAGTGAGCAGCGTCTTCGAGGGTTTCAGCCTTGTGCTCTTCAATTAAAATAAAGAAATATAAAAAGATCGGACAGGGAAAGTAGCATTCAAGGAGGACAGTCAACCACAAAACACAGAAACAAACACACAAACAGACAAACAAGAAGGCAAAAGTAATAATGAATGCAAACGACATCACAAACACAAAAGGGTTGACCATAGGGCTACCGCCTTGGAACTGTCAGAGGCAAAGTATGCCAATGGGGGTTTAAACCGGTTCTAGGGTGCACCAAATCTCACACTTACCCTACTTTCATCCCATTAAAACAGGACAGTGTACATAAAGAAATCCCCGCCATGATCTAATCTCTAACCAACAAGGCAGCATCAATAGGCAATATAAGTAAAACACAAATATGCTCATTTAAATATAATACAAAAAAACAAAAGCCTAGAAAGCCACAATGAAGGTACTCAATGACTTGGCAGAAGCCAGAGCAACAAGAGAATATCCATTAAGGGCACGACAAGAAAGATCATAGACAAACATCAAACGCCACCGTCCCAATGGGCTTTAGGTAGGCGTCATCATAGGGTCCACAGCCTGTCCGTTCATCGTACAATTAAAGAGGAACGCATAGTGGCGAACTTTAAAAGGGTCCACCACCAAGCATGCAGTACGTTGCAAAATGATATGGTCATAACCTCTTTTGATAAACTTTTTAACAAGTTTAACAAAGATAGAATAAAACTGATTTTGACCAAGAATCTTTCGAAGTTTATAAATCACATCACCATAGAAGTCAGGTTGTGATAGTCCTTGTCGCAGAAGAGTCCTTAAATTACTTTTATATTTGGAAAGTAGATCAGGGTTACGATAATACAATTTTGCAAAGGCTTTACGAAGGTTATGGTAACGGTAACCCTGATTTAGTACTTTTTTAGTTATACAAAGATTACGAATATTAAAGTCCTCAACTCGAGTACAAGCTCTTGAAAAACGAATAAGTTGAGATACATACATCCCATAAGAAGTTGCTCGGGGAACATCCCCATCCAAATGGGGATAATTAACAATGTCAAAATTAAAATCATCGCTCTTGTCATAGAGTTTGCTAATTATTTCACCATTTTCAATCGAGAGATCTAAATCAAGAAAAGAAGCTTTATTATCAGATATATTAGCTTTGTTAAGCTAAAGTTCTTTAGGATAATATTATTAACCATAGTTATTAACCGGAGTCAAATTAAGTTGCCTCAATGTATCATGATTGCGCTCAGTTTTCTTGGATGCACACCCTCTATCAAATAGCTAGTCTTTGGTTCGAGCGAATTCAACTTTCTTTTTTACGATTTCTAAATATTAACCTATATGCCTCAGGAACCAGTTCATATTCCTTTAAGATAATATTGTTAACAGTTTGGTATGAGGAATTTTGTTCTACTGTCAATTGAATGTAAACGTCTGGGCTTTACCAGTTAAACAATCTGTAATAGTAATGTCCAATGTTCTATTGGCCATTTAAAATTCGCAGTAATTTTCTCAAAATGAAGACAATGTTTGTTAACTTCCTTTTCTTGAAATATGTCTAATATGTTTAGTAACATCAACAATAGAATTTGAGTGGGTGGGTGGAGAGTGTGAATCTTGCCTTGCTTGCCAAATCTAATTTTTTCTTCTTTTTTTTCAAACTCTCTCCTATCTTTTTCTTCTTGCAATTGTATTTCAATTTGTTTTGTTTTTTCCATTTCCACTGGTCGCAATTCAATTTCTTTCCTCTCTTTTGCTTCTGTTTATTCATTTCTTTTTTTTTAAATTTCTTTTCTTTCTTTTTCTTTTTTCTAATTTTATTTTTTCTAATTCCATTGCTTTTAATTTTACATCAAATTCCGCGACTACTAAAAGAGATAATTTACTTTACTCTGTTAAATGAAATTTTTGACTTACGAAATTAAGACACTTAAAGATGTTACATCCGAAAATATTTCCAGACCTTTCAGGTACCTCAGACATACGTGGCCATTATATGAACAATGTTTGGTTCTTGTAATGTCCGTTACCTTGTGTCTTTTAAAATCATTTCATATTTTCCGTGTGTTTAAGGAAATCTAGAAAAATAATCAGTCAATACACTTTTAAAGTTTTACTGCAACATTCCTCAGTTTATGATTGTAACAACTCGCTTTGAACATTATTTGCTTATAAGGTCATATGGCGACTTTCCAGCTTCCATTGGTGGAGGAAGACTCCAGATGCTCCTCTGGGCATGTTTACTAATTTTGTTTTAAGGTGACTTGTTACAAAATAAAACATGATATTTAAAACGTTATACCGAAAGAAATATTTACATTTGCAGATCCACAGTATAGCACATTTCCCCCAGTCAGTCTCAAAAACAAATGTAATATTTGATAGCTTGTGGTCATAGATTTCACAATTATTTGTACAAACTGATTAGAATTTTTTTTTATCAGTCTCAAACACAATTGTTGAATTTTCTAGCCTGTAGCCACGCCATAAACTTCATAATTGTTTGAACAAACCGAATGGAAAAACTTTGCTGAAAACACCATTTGTTTCACTACTTAGGTACCATTTATTCCCACCTCCCACTCCTCCACAAATAAAACTAATAACTAAACACGTTTTATAATTGGCGGCGCGCGCGCCTTGTGCCTATATTTGTATTTGCTTTTTGATGCTGCACATGGAGGAGCACGTGACATATGGAGGAGCACGTGATTATAAATGTTGGGGGTGAAAGACTGGCCAAAATGTTTGGGGTAAAAGACTGGCCACAAGAGATCGTGTTGTATTGAAATTGCTGTATTGAAATTGGCGCTATGTCATAGGTCCATATATTAGGTAACTATTATAGCTACAACTTTGAAACTTTATACATTTGTTCTACATGTCATAACATGACCCAGCATATCAGGTTTCATAACTCTTTGCTGCTTTCTGCAAAAGTTATACCGCTTTTTGAACTTATTATTTTGCTTAAACAAATTCAGACGGAGTTCGACAATAGTATCCATCGTTATTCTACGTATCATATTCTACCAGTAACCAGAGAATATCTTATTTTCCTGCTCGCACACATTTTAAGTTTTAAACCGTCAAGTGTGTTGTCAAGTGTGTAAGTGTGTTGTCAAGTTGTAAGTGTGTTTTCAAGTGTGTTGTCAAATGTATAAGTGTGTTGTCAAGTGTGTTGTCAAGTGTATAAGTGTGTTGTCAAGTGTGTAACTGTGTTATCAAGTGTGTTGTCAAGTGTGTAAGTGTGTTAAAAAGTGTGTTGTCAAGTGTGTAAGTGTGTTGTCAAGTGTGTAAGTGTGTTGTCAAGTGTGTAAGTGTGTTGTCAAGTGTGTAAGTGTGTTGTCAAGTATATTGTTGTTTTCTCATTATACAACGCATTTTGTTCATTTCCAACTGTAGTCTTTTTCGTTTATTATTTTTGCTATTTTTTGTGTCTAGAAATTCAGCATGAACTGTATCATATCTCGCTTGAATTTCCTTGATCTCTATTAATAATGTTGATATTGAATTCTCGGGATGATATCAGGTGTGATATGGAAAAAGGAGAGTGATTATTTATACATCATTAAACTACACACATAAAAACATATTTTGAAATATGTATAGATCTATCCGGGGTTTTTTTATTTTATAAGTTTCTTTATCGATTTTAGAAATGTTATTATTAACAAAGCGCTCGATTCATGTATTTGTTTCCTTAATAAATTTCTTTATATTTAACTTTTTGTTTTAGTAAAGCGCGTACCACGACAAAGTGGGCATATTACTCCAACTCAAATTAAACGAGTATTTCGATTCACCTCCCAAAGTATTGGAAATGGAAGAAAGCGTACATGACCGTGGACATTTGGAAGAGCTAATCTCATTATGTACTGGATGAATCGAAATACCGGTTGCGGTAGAGAAACGTGCTCATTCTGCTGACGGATGTGCACTTTAGTTGAACACATTTTTAATATTAAGAAAGAAATTAAGCAAAAACCTACATGAATCGAGCGCTTTGTTAAAAGTGGCCAGAGATTCAAACGTCTTTTCCACTGCATTCATTTTGCGGGAATGAAATATAAACAGACGTTATCAGTTAATTAACGGTTATTGACGTCACTTACTTGCGGGAAGATATGGATTGCACATCTTGTGTCATATCAGGTGGTACACAAATGACGTATCGGGGATAATAACATTATAGTTTAATGATAAATATTGCTTACGTCATACTAACATTCAAGCCAAAGCAATAGGGAGTTGAATTCCTGTTAACGAAATGCCAAGATATTGAACAAAGTAATCCGCAGACTGCTTCACTGCGCATCAACAGTTTCACTCAAACAAGCGACAGTCAAAGACCGATTTACGGCTAAATAAAGCGCATTCCAACCACGATCGTGGCCAAGCGTCTGATCTACGTTCTATAAAAAGATATATATGTATTGGGATTTCACATAATGCAGACGCGTCACTTACATAAAGGAATTAAGGTGGCGGGATATCTATAAACCATGAAAATGGCTACGCCTATAGGTGTAACACGCCCATTGAGTGTTGCATTGAATTGTGTGTGAATTAAAATTTTAAATGTCATGTTGTCATTCATATCTAGACCCAAATTAAAAATGAATAACTTACATTCTCATCGCAAATGACACATATGCTGCCAAAAAATCCACAGAAAAATGGGGGTCATGTATCTTCTAAGAAAGAACTTCTCTCATGAATGAATGGTCGCTTTAAAAACATAAACACTGAGTTGCCATAATATTGTATTCATACACTCATTTCCATATAAGCATAATAAATTAAAAACTCACAATTTTAACATGACAGTGCTTGAAAAATGTAACAAATAGATCAACAATGTGATATAAACCAAAAATAGCACTTTAAATTAGTGAAAATGCCTTTTTTATAAAAGAAAGAAATGAGAATTATTTATTGACGCCATTATGCGATACCCCAGGCCGACACTTCCTGTGTTGCAATGGGTGTGCTACACCTATAAGAATACTTAACTATGAGTAATTTGTTACAGCAGCTATTCTGACAAAGCCTAGACTATAACGCATTAAAGAAAGAAAAGTTTTCGGGAATCGACTAAGAATCGATCAAGATATACGCGTTTCAAAAAATAACAGACAAAATTCAGCGTACTTTTTTCAGGTTTAACCTACCTTAACTGTTTTATAAAATGACATTGGGCATACCTATACTTGATATAATGGATTAAATGCTTCATATAGTCAATAAAAATGAAGAAATCAAGAGGTTTAGCTACCACAACTGCTCTTTGAATGCAAAATGTGCTGATTTTCATGCCAGAATTCAATTTCCAAGGCAATTTTTCACCTTAGGTGGCATCATACCTTAATTTGGTAACACTACATGAATATATAGGCATCCCAAATACTCATAAATGCATGTCTGGTACTAGCTTTGTGCTTAGAAGTCAAGTTTTAATGATTGGGCAAAATACTTTGGCTACAGTTCTCTCTGACATTATCTCAGTAAACCCAATTTTAGGGGGTAAGGGGGAGAATTTTGTGGTGTCATACCTATAAAAGCAGGATTTTAAAAATAGAAGTGCTAAATTATGATGACAAATACACATAACTACATGTTGATACCAAACAAGCCTAGTTTTAGTGGAAAATGTTTCTCCAGGCCATCATTTAAAGACTTAAAAAATCTGAAACTCCAAATTAAGGCTTTCCGCGGCGAAAAAAAGCAACAAAAAAATTCATAACCGGTTTTAAAAGAGTGTTAAGTGTTTTTTTGAAGATAAATAATCATTCCAAAAGGAAAATAGCCAGTTAAGTAAGAATCTGAGAGAAAATGACAATTCACAGATCCCGCCTTATAGGTGTAACAAGCCCATTGATTGTTGCATTGAGTTGTGTGTAAATTAAAATTTAAATGTCATGTTGTCATTCATATCTAGGCCCAAATTAAAAATGAATAACTTACATTCTCATCGCAAATGACACATATGCTGCAAAAAAAATCCACAGAAAAATGGGGGTCATATATCTTCAAAGAAAGAACTTGTCTCATGAATGAATGGTCCCTTTAAAAACATAAACACTGAGATTCCATAATATTGTATTCATACACTCATTTCCATATAAGCAAAATAAATTAAAAACTCACAAGTTTAACATGACAATGCTTGAAAAATGTAACAAATATATCAACAATGTGATATAAACCAAAAATAGCACTTTAAATTAGTGAAAATGCCTTTTGAAAAAAAAAAATTAGATTTATTTATTGACACCATTATGCGATACCCAAGGCCGACACGTCCTGTGTTGCAATGAGTGTGCTACACCTATAAAACAAGCAAGTAAACATAATGGCGGACTCTACAGTCGTTTATATTTAAGCGCTGTGTAGCAGTCGTAAGTAATCCGTCGAAGTACACACGAGGAATGATCCCGAAGAATGACGGGATTGGCCGACTAGAATGAGATGAGAATGTTGACAACCTTTTTAAATCTCAAACCTTGTTAGAATTCTGGGAAGCTGGCTTTATCATGCAAATAAAGATGTCTGCTATTAAACATCAACAAGGAAATGTGTGTGTGTGTGTCAACGTTAAATTTACCGCTTGCAATTCCATACCCTGTCTACTTTCACTTCTGAAATTTATATATTAAAAAAAGACTGTCAAAAACATGATGAGCTGCATTTTCAATTAACAATAGCATGTCTACAATACAGTTACAACCAGAAAATAACAGGAAACTGCACTAAAAAAGGTTTTTAAAGGGGTGGGGGTGGGGGGGGGGGGGGGGGGGGGGAATTTAGCATTCTTTAATATTTATTGATGGAGTTTGGATGTTTGGATCTCAAAATATATCAGTTATATATATAACTCGTCATCAGTAGGTTAAGAAACGGTGTAAATATGTTGTAAAGTTTGCCTGCTGATGGCGAGATAAGAACTTTAACAACATTATTTACTTGAAATAGTATTTCAACTATACTCAGTTGCAAAAGAAACTGGACACGTTGAAAAAATTTACTTTACACCCTATCCTCTTATCAAGAGACAGTCCCTTAATGATTCGACCTATTGAAAAACAAATGACAACATGCTATTGGCAATGGAATGATAAAAACTTTGGTACCAAACATGGTATATTCATTTTGGAATTTGTCAATTTAATTCTAAAACAAACTTTATACAATTAAATCTAAACAAAACTCAGTGTCCACTTTTTTTTGCAATTGAGTATATATACACTACCATTGTAGTCTAGATCATGTGCGACGATGGCATTTTTTGAAGACAAATGTATTTTTCCTAAGAAAAAAAACAAAAAAAAAAACAGGAAAATGAAGCGGCGTCCATTGTACCTAAATACTTGTATCGTTTTTGATTGGCTGACAGACACACCAATCAAACGACAGAAAGACAATGCACTACATCATAATCAAGAGGAACTCTTCATCATTACATGAGGAACTAAATATGAATGGTCAAACATAATATAATAGCAAGAAAAATCATAATAATAATTATTACGGACATGTGGTTCCGGTTTCAATTTGTGCACAAAGGGTCAACATGGTTGTCTAGACTGGTCCCCTGACTAAAACTCTTTCGCTACCTCGTACCTGTCTATATATTTAGTATAGTCAGGGGACCAGTCTACACGGTTGTCTTTAAATCAAGCGTCACAGGTGATCTAGACCAGTACCATTGTTATTGTTGTTTGTGATAAAGCAATGCAACGATGTAAATGTGTGACTTCCTGCAATTAATGTCATAAAACTAATGTGTTAAGCACTTGTTCAGTTATTGACATGCATACATTGTCATTTTACTATTTTAAATATTGTACATTTTATATAATTATGGGCTATTGGTCAGCCATCTTTGAAAAGAAAATCCAAAATGGATGGGGTATGGTGTGCCATTTTTAGATAAATGGACAATTCTATGGACAAATTTATTCAACATAAAAAACAAAACATCTTAGAGTAAAAATTGCACTAAACTTTTCGAATATAAACATGATAAAGGGCAATATTTCTTCCAAATAAATATTGTTTCTGATATTATGTTCACATCAATAGAGTTGCATTAATGTCATCGATTATATCTTTGACAATGTTCATGCCTATAATATGCATTTGGAAAATTTCAATTAATCATACCCCATCCATTTTGGATTATTTTTTTCAAAGATGGCTGACCAACAGTCCTCAAATACTAATATTTGTTCATTAGACACCGTCATCACGTGACGATCTAGCATTTATCTTTATCATGCAGATATGCACTTCTCTGCCTAATAAAGGGGTGACCTATTAAATTTTGCTTTATTAGGCAATGGCCAAAAGAGCAAATCAATGCGGAATCCCTCGGCGTTTATTGTACGTAACGTTATCTGACGTCATGCACGTTACAATGCCTGACGTCATAAAACAACAAAAAACAGCAACATGGCGGCGTCCTCGATAAGCGTAACATTCTGAGAAATAGGTAATAATAGTAATTCATACAAAAAATGTGGATAATCTACATGATAAATAGAATATTATGTCAGTGCCTTTTACTATCAAGTTTATTAGGCTCGGCACGAAAACGAAGTATGTACAACTAATGTATATCCGACGGCATAACGCACTGTGTTGAGGTGTTGCAATGAAACGTTACAAGATCCTCATATGTTTTTCTATTGTCCTTCAAATTGTTCAGTTTTTCACAAACTGTACAATAACTAGATGGAAAACTACCTTGAAGCCGATAGTTACTCTTTTCCCTCAGATATCTGCTGTATAATTCTTCGTTTGAACCTACACGCATTAAGTACTTCGCGAGGCTTTTAATAGACTTAAACTTTGATGTATCGATAAACGTATCGTTTGGAAGTAAGTGATCATAGTCGGCCCCTCCTCTTGCAACGACAATAGTATTTAAGGCAAAGTTTTTAAAAAACTTTTCGGTTATATAGTCTTTGCATAGACTATTCTCAAATCCCAAGTAAAATTTATATCGTTTGTCAATCAAGTTGTCCATGTATCTTTCTTCTATATGAGTTTTGTATCCTGGCGCACATTTACCAAAGATGTCGACCTGAATCCCATACTGTTTAAGAGATTCGACATATTCATACCTTCTGCTCTGTACGTGGCAATGACTCACTACCCAGACGGCAAACTTCGTTTTATTATAAAATATTTGGCTGTAATTCATAACAGGAGGGGATTGCACCGACTTAAGAAAGCGATACGGCCGAAATATATCCGCATCTTGTCGATACGAGATTGTCCAATTCATTGATTTTCTCAAGATTCCATTATTTACCCACATCTTCTTAGTGCATAGGGTTGGTGGTTCCATGCCGATCGATATCCACACCTGATCTTTCGGCCGAGCGCTTGTAAGTGGCTCGGAAGTCTGTTTCTCGTTCACGAAGAATATGATGGCAGAACTGTTTAAAACATCGCGCCTGTTGTCACTAACTTTGCAATTGGTATATACACATTCGGTCGATAGCATTCTATTGGCTTGTTCGATTGGAACATGTTTTGGATTATTGTAAAACAGAATCGTATGTGTTTTTGAAGACTGTGCTGATTTTGCCGTTATGACTGGGTAATCAACCAGTTTATAATAAACGTTTCTGTGGATAGTGACATTATTTCTTGTTTTACTAAACGTATCATGTAATCCAGAACTATAATGGTCGCGAACAACTGAGTGTAAGTTTTCATTCACTTTAGGGTTCTTTAGACCGTATCTGTACAGCAGCACATAACAGGCGGTTGACAGAACCAACAAGCCGAATATTGGCCTTGTATACTTCATAATCCCTGTCAGCTTCTGAAAAAAAAAAAAAAAATATGAACGTAAGACACAGGTATTTAACATTGTCTTTAGCTCTTTTTGGAGATATATAGAAAAGAGAGTCAATGACACTTCCGAGGTAGAGACAAGGACAGGAAAACACAACAGAGGGTGAGTTCAACTCGTTATTTTTCATTATTTCATAAATCCAACGATTTATTTAAAAAATCGGGGAATGCTAGTCCACTTATGTGTTCAAACCATGTTCATGTTGAAAGAAAGAAAGTTGCCAATTATTGTTTAATTGTACGCCGATGTGTTTTATAAGTGTAGGAGGTGTGTGCGTTTTCTTCGACAGATCACACTTTTCGGTGCATATTTGTATTTATTCATGAAAGTCAGATGTGTGTATACGTGGACAGGAAAAGCCCGTCAGTGATTCCTCCTACGTTCCTTTAGAGGTTTCCATCCAAGCTTATTACGAATACCATGATACCAGGATCATAACGATAATTGGACAACACAAATAGAGATGCTCGGTTCTGTACCCTTTCCAGCTCCTCCTGCGAACCTATACAATGAGGGTCCCATATCGTATCTGCATACTCTTAAGATCAGTGTGACCAAACCCTTATACACAGTCTCCTTAACATTGCGGGATAAAACTTGATAAATTCCTTCTGAGTAAACCTATGGTTCTGTTTTCTCCGTGCAAGCATTCCCGATGTGTGTATTCCACCTTAAATCTTCTGATATAGTAACACCATACTACTTGACACTGGAGACACTCTCCAAAACCGAGCATTCTAGGGAATAAGTTTCACCAATGTTCTTTGACCTTTTCCTAGAAAGTGACATCATGTTAGACTTGCTAGGCTGGAACCTCATGCCTCATTTCTTTGCCCATATGCCTAAATTGTCTTTTCCTGTAACCATTTCCGATCTTCTTCATTTTTAATGGGTCTATACCACAGTCATCAGCAAACAGTCGAATTTCTGACTGGATACACTTAGTCCTATCATTTATGTACAGCGAGAAAGTACCCGACCTAGCACAATGCCTTGTGGTACACCCGAGATGATAGAAGATCAACCAGGCCTGGAATTCACCAATCACTTCTGCGACTAGGCATATCACAACCCTCATTTTTTGAGATGTGGTCTATAAACTTCGAAAGTTAAAGGGGTCTGACGGGTTTCCTGACCGCTTTACAAATTTAATCAGGAAGTTCGTCAGAAAAGGATATAACCCTTTGGTTTTACAGCGCACTGCATGTTTAGTGATTGACCCCTCTACAGTCGGTCATTACGCTTCACTTTTCACTTGTGCGATGACTGGACTACCTCTTGGGACTCTATGATTGTACTACCTACTGAAACCCCAACTAAGGGAAGTGGATGCATGAGCTTTCGTCCCTCGGGTTTTCTGGTCGTACCCTAGATTGGTTTTCTCTTTAGCTGCAACTACTATGGTTGTTCAGTACGATTCTGGATACATCCTGAGATGTTTATTATTTTGTATGTATATCTTTAGTTGGTTTCTCTGGATGCGGACTTTATTGTTAGATATTTCCTTTTGATGGGATGTAGTTTTGTTTACACTGTCTTGTCTATTTGGGCGATGAAGACAGGATAATAGCGAGGATTGTGCGCATATAAAATCGATTCAAGCTAACCAGTAGGCCTTATTGCCTACTGACCGTTCCAAGTCGGTAACCCTGTCTTCACCACCCTTTCTGTTGTTTTTTGTCTCTTTCATTGTAGTTTCAAGTCCTTGTTTGCCGTACAGTGCGGACCTACGATGCCATTGCGTTCGGACGCTGTGGTTTCTATAGGACCCTATATATCATTTTTCAAACTATTCTTAGATTTGAGCTCAGGCACTTGGATTTCGTTCAAATATATTCCCTTGACCTTCGAAGATAAACATTCGTATTAAGCTGCTATTTATTAGTAGTTATCATATTTATACATAACAGCTTGTTATAAACGTTTATACATTAAACTTATAGCAATATATGTGATTGAAATTTGAATACTTGGGCTTAAGTCTAAGAATATTCTCAAGAATTGTTGGTGAATTCAAGGCCTGATGTTTCACCATTATCTACAGCACATTGCGATCTGTTATTGAAATTAATCGTTAAATCAGTAATCAATACACTTTTATATATACATGGAAAGATAACAGGAATACATTTAAGAACTTGAATCTCTTCCTGTTAACGCATGTGCGGCTTGACATGATTCTGACAGATCAAGATTCTACAACATATTGCCTATGCCATTACAGTTAGTTTATCACTGTACACTATATACTAAATACCTTATCAATGACGCTAGCTCCGTGTAATTGACTCTAAGTCTTACCTAAAATTGACGAGTCGATACATCCGATATACACTGTTTTCTGATATTAAATTCTAATACTGTGTAATGATTACATGACAGGCTTTTCATATCCACGTATACACATATCTGACATTCATGAATAAATACAAATATGCACCGAAAAGTGCGATCTATCGAAGAAAACACATAGACCTCCAACACGTATAAAAGGCATAGGCGTAAAATTAAACAATAATTGGCAATATTTTTGCAATATGAACATGGTTTAAACACATATAATTGGAATAGCATTCCCCGATTTTTTCAATAAATCGTTGGATTTATGAAATAATGAAAAATAATAAGTTTACTACCTGGGAAGTGTCATTGACTCTCGTTTTCATGTATCTCCAAAAAGAGCTAGAGTCAATGCTTAGAACTCGTGTAAGCAGACAAGAGGACAACACATCTTATCAGGCCATAGAGAAACCCCAAAAATATAATTAGATGTCAAGCGGAGCACCTCGGCGATATCTACATATGACGCTCTTGTCTAGATTATCTGCGACGCTTGCTTGTTTTCAAGACAAACGTCTAGAACAGTTCTCCTAAACAAAGTTTGACTTTATCGAGATTCTGGTATCGTTTCTGATTGGTTGAAACAGAAACACCTGCTATCCAAGATATACAGCAAAGGAGAAAGACAATACATTTATAAATAAACAAAGAGGGTAACTTCAATATAATATCGACGAACTAAATGCGGAAGGTCAGAAATACTTTAATTATAAAAAATACGGTCACATGCTTCCGGTTTCAAATGTGTTTCTGCACAAACGGTCAAGACGTTTGTATGTATATAATCAAGCGTCGAAGATGATCAAGACTAATGACGCTCGCGTTGCAATACATTGCGATTTTTTACTATCAAGTTCACTGTCTGGTACGTGTTTCGGTGTAGAGCTTTTATGATACGGTGTATTATTTCAAGATGGCGGACAATGTTTACGTCGAGAGGTAGGTGTCCATTTATTTCATCTAGATTTTTTATATCCATCGTGTATTAGATATAATCGTACTTGAAGTAGCAGGGAAGGTCCAATGTCTTGAATTATTCCCGCCAATCTCACATATCTCCGTCTTTAAAACCACAATCAGCTCTCACAACCAGTGGTTCCTATTTTAAAAAAATGAATCGAGAGACGAACTCTATTTTGGTGTATGGGAGTCATTTAGGGGCATTCTGTCT
This sequence comes from Cyrtodaria siliqua, assembly GCA_037043455.1. Taxonomy (NCBI): domain Eukaryota; kingdom Metazoa; phylum Mollusca; class Bivalvia; order Adapedonta; family Hiatellidae; genus Cyrtodaria; species Cyrtodaria siliqua. The sequence continues at coordinate 22,858 of JAWPHD010003993.1, forward strand.
CATAGAAGGTGCATATTTCAGTTTAGAGTGTATGTAAACATCCTTTGATCACACAAATGGCATAATGTAGATGTTTTTTGGGTTTGAAAAATGTCACGACGATACAGTGTGTACCCATTGCTATTTTACCATGGTACGGTGTAGTCCGAGTACATTTTAAGATATCGGTACGGTGTATCCTCAAATTTTTTATACGGTGTAGAATGACCTTATCTTCTTCAAGTAGTTTTAGTTAACGATTTTGAATGCTATAATAAGCATTGATTTGCTGTTAAACTCTTTCAAAATATAATCACGATGGCCCAGTCGATACAAAACGGAACATTGTTTGACCTGTAACTTTAGTTGTTGTCGTTGTTTTGGAATGTTACCATAAAAGAGTCGCCTTAAAAACATATAAACACTACTAGTTGAGGTTAAACATTGCGTATAACCGGTTATAAACATAAATTGTAGTGTTATTTTTCGTTTTAATCTTATTTTTTGTTCAATCTGTAAAGTCTTAAAATGGAACCGGTAAAGCAAATGCATCAATGCTTCTACTGTAAGCGACCGTCTGCGGACCTACAGGAATGCCTCGATCATGTTTCAAAGGTTGGCGGTCGAGATATCCTCCGAATACACACACTAATTCTGAATGAATCAACTGGAAAATATGGTTTGATGACTAACAACTTTGAAATAATTGCAGAAGCGACAATATCTTTAAATATGGTCAAAACCTGAAAGTGGACGAGAGTGACTGGGCATTAGAAATAAAATAACAATTACAGTACGCTGATAATGATAACGACACTGATGACTATAACGGCACTGATGATTATAACGACACTGATGACTATAACGACACTGATGATTATAACGGCACTGATGACTATAACGACACTGATGACTATAACGGCACTGATGATTATAACGGCACTGATGACTATAACGACACTGATGATTATAACGGCACTGATGATTATAACGACACTGATGATTATAACGACACTGATGATTATAACGACACTGATGATCATAACGACACTGATAATTATAACGACACTGATGATTATAACGACACTGATGACTATAAAGACACTGATGATTATAACGGCACTGATGACTATAACGACACTGATGATTATAACGGCACTGATGACTATAACGACACTGATGATTATAACGACACTGATGATTATAACGACACTGATGATTATAACGGATACAACGAGTATGCACTAACATGTGACTTGTTTGATGACAGTCTATGTGAAGATGCAGTCGACAATTTGGAATATTCCATGCATAATTTAACAACTAGAATTGGTGCCGAGGGAAAAAAAGCTGAATAGTCCTTCTGCTAAACGTTTAAAATAAGTACAAAAGTCGAATAGGAAATGCAGTTCTCGCAGAACACAGTAAACCCCAAAACACGCAAAAGGACATACATGATTGGCAATGTTAACAAAGAATAAAGGCATATGACGTCACAAACACAAAAAGGGTTGGCAATAGGGCTACCACCTTGGAAGGGTCAGTGGCAAAAAAAGGCCTCTGGGTGGGGAGGTTTAAACCAGTTTCTAGGGTGCACCAAACCTCACACAACCCTACAGTCATCCCAATAAAACGGGACAGTGTAAATAAAGAAATCCCCGCCATAAACACTGTTCTCTAACCAACAAGGCAGCATTAATAGGCAATACAAGTGAAACACAAAGATACAAAAAACAATAGCCTAGAAAGTCACAAAGAAGGTGCTCAATGACTTGGCCCCGTTTTCGGGCATTCGTTGATTTACATATATAGTTTATATTACTACTATATCATCCCTTATTTTTCAATAGTTTTATCCTGATATATTTACATTAATTTTTAATTAATACTTCATTTATTCAAATTTTGTCAGTTTTTGCGCACTATATGACCTATTTATGTGTCGACGTGCCGTAAAACACCATTCATTCATTCATTCATTCAATGACTTGGCAGAAGCCAGAGTAACAAGAAAATAAACCAATGACGTCACGACAAGACAGGATTGCAGACAAACATCAAACGTCACCGTCCTTTTGGGCTTTAGGTAGACGTCATCATAGGGTCCACAGCTGTCCGGTCACAATTACAGAGGAAAGCATAATGGCTAACTGTAAATGGGTCCACCACCAAGCATGCAGTTTGTTGCAAAATGATAGGGTCATAACCTCTTTTGATAGTTTAACAAAGATATTATGAAAGTGATCATTACCAAGGATCTTACTAAGTTTGTAAATCACATCACCATAGAAGTCAGGTTGTGATAGTCCTTATCGCAGAAGGTTTTACCAAGTTTATGGAGTAGCTTTGTAGTTGTACAAAGATTACGAATATTAAAGTCCTCAACTCGAGTACAAGCTCTAAACAAGAGGCCCAAGAGTGCCTGTGGACGCTCTACTGGCTCAAGATAAAGTTTATGCATAAGGGGCCATAAGTCTTTCAAAAATCATTCAACCAGAACATGGCAATGACAGGTGCAACTAGGCTTAGTACTGATCATCCTCGCCAAGATTCGCTGACATCTGGCAAAGAGTTCAGAAGAGACTAATCTGGACAAAGTTCGTGTATTAAAACATTTAAAGGGTCACAACTCTGCCAAAAATCATTCAACCGAAATATGGCGATGATATGCACAAATTTAAAGGGTCATAACTCTGCCAAATATCTGTAAACCGGAACGTGACGATGACATGCACAACTAGGCTTGGTGCTGACAATCCCTGCAAAGTTTCATTGAAATCTGGCGAGTGGTTCAGGAGAAGTAGATCAGAACAAAGTTTGTGTATTAAAACCTTTAAAGGGCCATAACTCCGCCAAAAATCATTCAACCGGAACACGGTGATGATTTGCACAACTAGACATAGAATTGATCGTCCCTAAAAAGTTTCATTTAATTCGGCCAGGGGTTCAAGAGAACTAGTCGGAACAAAGTTTGTGTATTAAAACCTTTAAAGGGCTATAACTCCGCAAAAAACATTCAACTGGAACACGGTGACTATGTACAACTAGGCTTGGTACTAATCATCCCTGCAAAGTTTCAATGAAATCCGGCCAAATGAAGGCCCTTTCGTCTTAATGAGGCCAAGATATAGCATATTTCATAAAATCAAGGGCCATGACTCCGATGAAAATGGTCCAATCTGGATGTTTTCGAACTTGTCCAAGCTTTCATTGATATTAACAATCTGATAAAGTTTCTTACAGATCGGATGAAAGATGAAGGCCTTATCGTCAATATAGGATTTTTCACTAAATCAAGGGCCATAACTCCACTGTTACTGGTCCGATCTGACTGGTTTTCGAACTTGACCGAGCTGTCATTGATATTAACAATCTGTTACAGTTTCATAAAGATCGCATGAAAAATGAAGGCCCTATCGTCTTAACGAGGCAAAATATAGCATTTTAAACTAAATCAAGGGCCATAACTCCTCTGTTACTGGTCCGATATGGCTGGTTTTCGAAATTGTCTGAGCTGTCATTGATATAAACAATCCGGTAAAGTTTTGTAAAGATCAGATGAAAGATGAAGGCCCTATCGAATTAACGAGGCAAAATATAGCTTTTTTAACTAAATCAAGGGTCATAACTCATCTGTTACTGGTCCGATCTGGCTGGTTTTCGAAATTGTCTGAGCTGTCATTGATAAAGTTCAGGTAAAGTTTTGTAAAGATCAGATGAAAAATGAAACGAGGCAAAATATAGCATTTTTAACCAAATCAAGGGCCATGACTCCGCTGTTACTGGTCCGATCTGGCTGATCTTCGAAATGTCCGAGCTTTCATTTATATAAACAATCTGGTAAAGTTTGGTAAAGATTGGATGAAAGATGAAGGCCCTATCATCTTAATGAGGCAAAATAAATCAAACTCCGCTGTTAATGGTCCGATCTAGTTGGTTTTCGAACTTGTCCGAGATTTTATTGATATTAACAATCTGTGCAAGTTTGGTAAAGTTCAAATAATAAATGAAGGTGCTAGAGTGTTCACAAGGCTTAATATGGCATTTTTTCAGAAACACAAGGGCCATAACTCCGGTGAAGTTATTTAGATCTTGCCGGTTTTCAAACTTGTCCGAGCTTTCATTGATATAAAGACACTGGCAAAGTTAAGTAAAGGTCCGATTAATATTGAAGGCCCGAGAGTGTTCACAAGGCAGAAAATAGCATTTTTCAGAAAAAAAACAAGGGCCATAACTCCGGTGTTACTGATTTTATTTAGCTGGTTTTCGAACTTGTTTGAGCTTTTATTGATATTAACAATCTGTGCAAGTTTGGTAAAGATCAAATAATAAATGAATGTGCTAGAGTGTTCACAAGGCAGAAAATGGCATTTTTTAGAAAAAACAAGGGTCATAACTCTGGTGTTACTGACCCAATTTAGCTGATTTTCGAACTTGTCCAAGTTATCATTAGTATTAACAATCTATGCAAGTTTGGTAACGATCAAATAATAAAAGAAGTTGTTAGAGCGTTCACAAGGCAGAACATGGCAATTTTCAGGGGGGAAAAAGGGCCATAACTCCGGTGTTACTGACCTAATTTGGCTGGTTTTCAAACTTGTCCGAGCTTTCATTGATATTAACAAACTGTGCAAGTTTGGTAAAGATCAAATAATAAATGAAGGTGCTAGAGTGTTCACAAGGCTTCATATGGCATTTTTCAGCAAAACAAGGGCCATAACTCCGGTGAAATTTATCCGATCCGGCTGGTTTTCGAACTTATCCGAGCTTTCATTGATATAAAGACACTGGCAAAGTTTCGTAAAGATTCGATTAATAATGAAGGCCCTAGAGTGTTCACAAGGCAAAAGTTAACGGACGGACGGACGACGGACAACTCGCCATCCCATAAGCTCTGCTGGCCTTCGGCCAGTAGAGCTAAAAAACGAATAATTTGAGACACATAGCCCCCATAAAAAGTTGCCCGGGGAGCATCCCCATCTAAATGGGGATAATTAACAATATCAAAATTAAAATCAACTCTATTGTCATAGATTTTGCTTATTATTTCACCATTTTCATTAGAGAGATGTAAATCGAGAAAAAAAGGGTTAATATCAGAAATATTAGCTTTGTTAAGTTGAACAAGTTACAACACTCAGAATATAAACCAGTACCGCATTCTGAAAACAATAATAATAACTCTTTAAACGAATGTTATATAGGAACTTGAAAACATAGGCATCTGGAAACATGGCTTCAAATAAACACAATGATAAGAGATGGAGCTTTTCCTTTTTATAGCAACGCGTTTTCACTGTTTATGGACGTCATTAAATTCTATTATCATCGATGAAATATAGTGTAACGGTTCAACTATTTTGGAGAATTGGTTATCGTCTTTTCAACGGTAAATGGCTTCGGTTTATGAGTGGACCAAAACACACTGGCACGCTGTTGTCCGAAACATGTGAAAATGTCTCATTTGTTTCATTCGGAACTGTTGTACTTATTCGGAGGACACCTCGACCGTGAACCATTGAAACATGATCGATGTATTCCTGTAGGTCAACATACGGTCGCTTACAGTAGTAGCATTGATGCATTTGATCTAAGGGTTCCCTTTTGAGACTTTACAGACTGTAGTATAAAAACAGATTAAAAAATAAATAAAAAACTAAAATTTATGTTTGTAGACGGTTTTAATCTATTTTTAGCCTCAACTGATAGCGTTTATATGTATATAAGGCGACCATTTCATGGCAACATTCCAAAACAACCACAACAGCTGAAGTCTCAAGTTCACACGTTTCCGTTTTTTTATCAACTGGGAGATCGTGATTATATTTTGAAAGAGTTTAGCAGCAAATCATTTCAAAATCGTTAACTAAAACTACTTCAAGCATATAAGTTCGTTCTACACCGTATCAACAATGTGAGGACACACCGTACCGATATCTGTTAAAATGTGTTCTGACTACACCGTACCATGGTAAAACAGCATTGGGTATACATCGTATCATCGTGACATTTTTCAAACGCAAAAAACATCTACATTATGCCATTTATGCGGTCAAAGGATGTTTACACTCTAAACGGAAAGATTCGAATATGTATGCACCTAAATGACTCCCAGACACAAAAATAGTGGTCATCTCTCGATTCATTTTTTAACAATAGGAAACCACTGATTGTGATTTTAAAAACGGAGATCTGTAACACTGACGGGAATAATTCAAAACATTGGACCTTCCCTATTACTTCAAGTACGATTATATCGAATATAAACGATGGATATGAAAAATCCAGGTGAAATAACTGGACACCTACCTTCCGACGTAAACATTGTCCGCCATCTTAAAAATAATACACCGTATCATAAAGCTCTACATCGGAACACGTACCAGACAGTGAAGTTTAAAGTAGCTAGCCCTGGTGCGAAACCATTGTTAGGAAATATCCTTCGGGTCTTTTATTGTTATGGTTTAATGTAATTTACTTTGGTGGTTTATGGGTCAGGTCATTCAGTTTAGTTTTATCAGTTTAATACAAAACTAAGGTAGTTAAACAACGGCAACAAAACATCTGATATACTTCTTTTAACATATCCTGTTACGTTAGCGATGTATTATTATCTCATAATCACAATAATAACACATTGTATTAGTTTTAAGATATTCATAATAAAATGGACGTCGTTTTAGTTTTTTTTAATTTCACACTAGTTTAATTTCTTGAATAACTATTATGGATATCTTAAACTGAATAAAGATATTTATTACATTTCTGTGTGTGAAAGATGGTAGTTTCGCAGTGAAAGGATATTCATAATCGCTAATTAATAACTAATTCCGAACACAAAAATAACTAACGGTGACGTTAAGTTATGACGTCAATAAAGTGTTGCTTCAATAAGGGAATAATTTAGGTTAAAATTATACATATGAAATAAATTCATTATTTAACTGCTGGGTTCGATTATAGGGAAATCATTCACTCGATGGTAGTCGTGTTTTGTTTTTGCACTCACTCGCATATGCTCGTTTGTTAAAATAAACAGCTCTCCCATCACGTGAAGGATTGCCCTATAATCTGTCGCAGAAGTTAAATCATCTCTATATCATACTGTTTATAAATACATATTTATATTGGCCCGATCTATTTATCGAATTATAAATAAATAATTTAAAGATATAAATCTATGAATATTTATTCAACATTTTAAATATTGATATTCATAATTAAAGCGTATAATTATGTTTCTGTTGGAATAATATGACCTTGACAAAACGTTTGTTTTAAAGATGAATGGCCACCCTTTTTATAGTATTATCAATTAACACATTTAAATCTTAAACATCATATGAACATTTCTTGATAGTCCCGGAGAGAAACATATATTTAAATCCACTACTAAGTTGTATGTAAAAATAAGTATTATTTGCATGACGTCGATACTACTTTTACCACTGCGTGACTGCACGAGGAAATGAGGTAAATCTGAATTGTATAGCTGCACAACAATTGCCAGATAATTGATAAATACATTTATCTGTGGATTAATTTACCTTTCATAGTTTTCTACGTCATCAAATACAATCGTATTCTCGCTTTTCACAGATATTGCATTGTGTGAATTGTAAATATCTATTGTTGTGTATTAATTTCGATTTAAATAAACATAAACATATTCATGAAACAAAACTTGGCCAGAGAACTTTAAGCTCCGCAGTTGGAAAGTATAACGAATAACGAACTGAAAACTATCTGAAGTCAATTGCAGCATGTCCGTTTTATTCATAGATATGATTTTTTCTCCTTAAAATACATTATTTGATATTGTTTAACTTTTCTTTTGGAATCATGAAGAATAGTCCACTGAACATCGTTGTTTTAGTCAGTTGCCAATTCGACCGAATAACGAATTCGAATAACGAACTGCGAACTATTTGAAGTCAATTGCAACACGTCCGTTTTATTTATAATTATGTTTTTCTTTTCTTTAAAATACATTATTTGATATTGGAATCATGAACAGTTGTCCCTTGAACATCGTTAGTTAGCCAGTAGCCGTTCGTCCGAATAGCGAAATGGAAACTGGCTGCCAGTTCGCAATTCGATTTTAAAATTGTATATAACATGTCCGCCTTGCTTATACGGACATTTCATTGTGAACACAGACTAAATTAATCGAATAGCGAACTGCGACCTGGTAATTAACTTTACAGGCTTAGGGAAAAATAAAGGTTCAAATATAAAATTATGCACAGATACAGATCTTAACTGGGATCAGGGTGAATTAAAACAATGTCAACAAATTTAAGGAGTGTGATTGCCTTAAATTATGATAGGAAAATAAACGAAATTAAATCATTACTAATGTCCTGGTCAAAAAGAATACTCACACCTTTTGGAAAAATCACTGTTATAAAAAGCTTAGCTCTACCAAAGTTAAATCACTTATTTTCATCATTACCTAATCTACCCGAGGACCAGGTCACACTGTTGTAAAAAAAAATGTGTTTTAATTTCCTCTGGAATACCCATCCAGACAAAATAAAGAGATCTGTTGTAACTCAAGATTATGATTATGGTGGACTTAGAATGATCAGTATTAAACAGTTCATATATTCTCTGAAATTAACGTGGATTAGAAGACTTTTGATTGGGAACAAAAAATGTTTGGAAATCCCGAAACATATGTACCCATTCACCACCAATATGCTATTTTTCGGTAATGATTACGTATAGAAAAACGTGCAAGAAATAGGCAATCCTTTTTGGAAGGATGTTTACACAAGTCTTAATATCTTACTAGATCTTACTAGATGTTAAAAAATCATTGTCATGGAAAGATTTCTTAACACAACCGTTATGGTACAATAATAACATTAAGATTGGAAGATCATGTGCTTTTTTATAAAAGATGGTATGATAAAGATATTTTATTTATTAATGATATAATGGATAACAATGGTTATCTTCTCTCTTTTACACCATTTATCGAAAAATTTGCTGTACAGTCACATTTTTTAGAATAGGAAGGTATGACTGCAGCAATACGGGACTACCTTCAAAAACAAAATTTCTTTTATCTTGCCATTAATTTAGAAAATCCAATTTGCCCATCAGTAGTGTTCCTTATAACAAGCGCACAGAAAGGCTGTCGTCCCATTTATGATATACTTAATAAATCAAATGTACATCCAACAGCTACAGCCAAATGGGGGCAATATCGTTTAAATATAGACAGAGAATGGAATGACTTATTCAAAATACCTTTCAAATGTACAAAAGACACCAGGTTACAATGGTTTCAGGCAAAAATAAACCACAGAATTACTGCTACAAACATCCTTTTGACAAAAATGAAGATAATTACTGTAGCTTCTGCACAGAGTCTCCAGAAACCATTACACATTTATTTTAGGAATGTAAATATATTAAAACATTTTGGGATATTTTTAAGATAACTTGCAATGAAAATAATATACTACTAATACAAGCGTTATGGACTATAAAAGAAATCATATTTGGGTCTAGTCAATATGATATTGTTTGAAATAAATTAATTCTGCATGCAAAATACTTTATCTATAAATGCAAGTTAGATGGAAGATTACCACTGTTCATAAATTTCAAACTACAAATTAAATACATATATCAAACTGAAAAAAATAAATGCAATTTAAAGTATTGCATTTGATAAATTTGAAAAACCTTGGTCGACTTATAAAGTTCCCAAGAAATATGTACATGTAGTTGTATCTGCTAAATTATGTTCCCCGCTGTACCCACTGAATAATGAAGAGTCACGCCTCCATAGATAGATCTTGTCTTTTCTTTATATTTTTTTTTTGGATAACAGCATTTTTTTCACACAATCAACTATAGTAAAACTCAGCAGATAGTATATGGACTTGTATAAAAACTGAAACATTCCTACTTGATTATTTTACAAATTTTTAGTTAAAATATATATGCTGGGTTTTAAAAAAAACACACACAAAAAAACAACATCTTTACAATTGTCAATGAAGGCGTATTAAAGTAGCAAAATTAATATCTTGACAACTGTAAAACATTTCTGCTTTCAAGAGTAAAAGGGACACACAACAATCTGGTTTATTTGCAAATAAAACTTTTGAAAGATCCTCGGATTGCAGAAAAGTGTATTTTAAATCTTCTTTTGAAATTGTAAAGATGTTTAAAAAAAACTTCCCATTTATACAGCTTCTAATCATGATATGTATTTATGTATGTATGTGTGTGTGAAAACTGTTTATATATAAATATGATGCATATTACATACATATGTTACGGTTTGTTGAGGGGTGGCCCACCCCGACCCTCACAAACCTTTTACGGGGTGAATAAATGGATTACCATTCTTTTGGTAATCGAAATAAAAAAAATAAAAAAATACAGGCTTAGTATTAATAAATTCATGTATACTTTCAAAAAACAGTAAGTTAACAAGTGCTTTTATTACATAAACATAAACATTTATAATCTACTATAGTATTGTGAAGTTGTTCAAACTCTAAACTCAGTCAGATCATTATGTGCAAAAAACATAGTTTCATCAATATGAATTCACATAAAAATAGTGGTGCGCAGCAAACCACATTTCGTTTTGTCAATGTTTAAGTTACAAGACAATATATAGCTGACGTTGCAATTACCTTGTGAAAAGTTACCCTAATTTAGACTCCAAGTAAAAACTTCGTTCAACAATACTGTCGGTGGCAACTTTGTTTTAGGTTGATATTTGTCATAAATAAATTGTTTTTACACACTTAGACTCGGAAAACTGGAATAATGACTAAATATGAAAGGCGAAGTCAGCTGTAGTGTTGTAATCAATGTAATTCTCGTGCGTATGTTGTGTTAAAACTATATATTTAAATTCATTTTTAATAATAATTCCTATATTTTGTACAAAATATATACTGATTTCCATGTTTGGTATGCGGAAAGTGTTCCCCCTTAAACGTAACCTGTTTTCTCTTGTATGTTTAATTTTACGCATTATCGAATGTACCGTGTCGTATGTTACATACATCAATTACGCATCATTAGTTGAAAGGTAACTTTTAAAGTTTCCTGGCCATGTTTTGTTTCATGAACATGTTTCTGTTTATTTAAATCGAAATCAATACACGGCAATAGACACATTGAGATATCTGTGAAAAACGAGAATAAGATTTTATTTGATGACGTAGAAAACTTTGAACAGGTAAATTAATCCACAGGTAAATGTATTTATCAATTATCTGTCAATAGTTGTGCAGCTATACAATTAAGATTTACCTCATTTCCCCGTGAAGTCACGCAGTCATGCAAATAATACGTCATGCAAATAATACTTATTTTTACATAAAACTTAGTAGCGGTTTTAAATATATGTTTCTCTCCGGTACTATCAAGAAATGTTCATATGATGTTTAAGAGTTAAATTTGTTAATTGATAATACTACAAAAAGGGTGGCCATTCATCTTTAAGAATCATCATTACTCTCGTACATTGTCGTAGGAATGTTTCCTATACTGGCCAGTGGGGCCCAACTGAACAGTTTTGTTTGGCTTGTCAAACATAAAGCTTTCTTTATATCGATGTAAACATAAATAAGTGCCTTACAAATCCTGGCTACGCCCCTGATTAAAAAACTGTTGCAACATGTTTTTACATACACGGTTTAGTCCTAGTGAATTTTAAAATATTCCCTCACCGCTGCGGTTTCTCACACTTATAAGTGAGAAAGTATCGATTTTATGGATGGTGGGAGGTATACAATACTGGTTCTAGCCAGGAAAAATGGGGTGGTCTGCAGCTACCACAAAAAATCGACAGTCATATATAGCCTAAAATGTGCTTAAAATGACGTAAAACGCCATTCAAATAAACAAACTGTACGCTCGTTTATAGTCGGGACCGAAGTAGCTCGATGTGTTCAATAATGTGATGAGTACTAGGCAGTATGACCGTGAATAAAGATTGAAAATAAATGTACCTTCTATTTGAACTCTTTGTTTAAAACCCCGAACGTGTAGTGTAGAAAGCCTTTTTAAACCTTGTCGGTTCACTTACATGTAATCAGAACATAACACAGTATATAGTCGTATACCTGAACTATTGAATTGTAATATTTTAATAGTTCACTAAAAATATTTTTGTTAAACTAAATGTGTGCGGCTTGCATTGATTACCTAGCATTTGTTGTGTATAGATGCAATTGCAAAATATCATATCGAGCGATTAACGCGAAAGTATTTTATCTTGTTCTTTATTTGTATCTAGTTACACCAGTTTCACACTCACCCGCCGATATTTCCGACAGTCCTTTGAATTCGTAACCAGCCGACCGATTGCCCATATATACTGAAAGGAAAAAGAAACGCATACTGGGTATTTCTGATATATTTTGTATGTTGAGTATGCTACTGCTAATCGAAAGGTACGGGGCGACATTAGTCCTGTCCTTTCGGAAAGAAGGTTTAAACAGCACCGAGCACACCAATGGTTACCCCTTTAAAGTTTCATCATCGACAGAATGCGCATTAGGCTCAAGCAGGTGAGCAAACTTAGGCTTTAAACGTTGCAATCTCTTAACATTAAACACAATACTGAAATGGCTTGACTTTTTCAAGCGAAACTTCAACATTTATGAATTTCAGGTAACAACGTATTCTTTGATTAAAAGGTCTACTATATGACAGAGTTGTCCTTTCTGTAATTAGTTTTAGCCCCTTTTTGTACAAAGCACGTTGAGAAATATCTGGAATATTACGTGGAATTAGGTGTATAAAAGTGTAGTATAGGCAAGTTGTTGTTTATGCGTTTCTTTTTTCTTTCAGTATAATCTGATGAAGAATAGACCGACTCGTATTATGCTAATGTGGGTTCAAATGAATATTTATTACAGCATTTCAAAAGACGTGTGTAGAAAATACATTAAAATATACGTGTCACTTTAAAGAGATAATATACTAGTATACATTAAATTCATTTCCCAAAATAAATTTCCATTAAGCGATGGGAAATCTTATACTAGCAGGATTTTATAATGGATATTTCGACAAAAAAAACACAATTAAACACATTGTTTACTGAAAAATGCAATAACCTGTTTAAAATTACCTATTAAATGTTTCAATTTTGAAAAATGCAAACTTTTTAAGCCGAAATTAAGGTTTTATGTATACCCAATCCAACCCCGTTTTCGCTTCTTGGAGAAGAGGTTGGCTGGGGTATGAAAGTTAATACTCGGACCACGTAATGCGCAAAAGGCAACTAAGTGTAGATATGAAGTAATTCTGCAGTTCTAGATATGTGGGTCAAAAAGTTATATACAGATAAAATAAGTTTAGCAAGTAATCCCGTTGACCAGATTCTAGGATATGTGTAGGGCAATATAACTTACATAATTATCAGTTATATTAAGGGAATAAGTCTCAAAAGAAATATGCGAAAACAATAGCAACATGGGGTAATCTACATACTTTAGAGAAATAATAATTTCGCTCTTATTTAATGGAAACGGAGGTAATTTCATAAATGGTAAACGTTGGTTCCCTATATTTTTATAATGGCAAGGAAATTGTCGATTTACAAACAGAGCATATATATTTTAGTTTACATACTGATAACAATTACAAACTTAATGCAAACAAAGTGTCATACTCATTAATCAGCTCATGCGTTTTATTCTATTTTGTTAAAGGGACACATGGCAAACTTGAGTTGCATTCAAACATTAAAGTAGGTATCTCGGTTATCTTGCTTCATTTTGACTTTAGAACCGCCTGCATAGGATTAGATTTCAACCCTTATTCTATCTAAATTTTCAAGTATGCAACTGATGCATTATTATCAAAAGTTAGTAATATGTAAAATCAATTTACCTTGAACTATTTAAACACTTAAATTTAATGACTGAAAGTATGCAAGTCATATTGAAGACCAACAGGACGCTTTGAGTTTTAAACTAATTAAGATCGTTTCATACTCCGCGGTACAGTACTTTGAGCGAAATTCGGCGATTCACCAAGATATGGAAGGGACACAAAACGGGACATGTCTTCAGTTTGCTGCAGATAATGTGGACCACACAATTCGCAATTAAGATGGCCTGAAAACCTTTCTAACAATGGGCATAATTGAAAAACAGTTACACTTTTACACCAGGCAATGTTAAATGCAAACCAGAGTAAGTCTTACAGCAAGCGAAGAGACTGCTACTGAGAAGATACACATATTGGATTTTATACCTAAGAGCAAATGCAAGCCAACCTTCAATTGCCTTATTGTTCGGGGCGCTTGTTTCAGCCAAAGGTTTTTCTGGAGTAGCTTGAGCAATTTAAAAAATATGTACATCAATTATATATCATTAGAACTGGTATTTTTAGTGGTAAATAAATAGAGCACGGGTGAAAATATAAGTTTTCTCACTTCGAGATGAAAATAAATCCTATATATACGACAAACAAATATTCTATTTATTATATACTTGTTATCATGCAACACTACCAAACTGTTTCAAATAGAAAATACTTTTCGTTCCGACATTTCCCCTTTAACATATTCGCGGAAAAATACAGTAACGCCAGCGCGTGAGGCGATTTACATATATTTAGTGCGCATAGAATACAGTTTTAAACTTTGACACGAATTATGACTGTTATAAGCAAATGTAGAAAAAAGTAGTTCCATTTTTTCCGGCAGTGAGAATATAAGTTATTATATCCTCACTGGGAAAATATACACAATAAGAATGTAAGGTTTATTTTAACCATACAATCCACTATTTCACTGGGAAGTATATAATAAAAATACCTTTGTTTTGAAAACTTTACAGTTTTTTACAGCCCAAAAAATATTTTGATGGGGCTTTTCCCATGTAAATTCTTTGTTGGTGGGGTAGCAGAAAATTAAGAAATTTCAAATATAAAACGTCCAGGGTGTCTTAATTTACGAATATCCAACAATTTAAAACTATTTTTGGATAAGAATTCTAAAAAAAATATTTTTTCAACTTTTTCAGGCTGCAAAATTTTGCATTGAAAATGCCCCATCAAAACAGCTTTTGCGCATGAAAATTTTATTTCTCAACCGATTTTGAAAAGTAAGGTATTTGTATGTACCACTAAAATGTTTGTTTCACTGAAGTACAACTTATTTAGGTACTAGTTTTCTTTCTGAAAAGTCCAAAAAAACTTTGGCCGAAACAAGCGCCCCAAACAATATATTTGATCAATAGATGACACGATGAATGCTGATATACTGGGTAAGACCAGTTCGTTACTCCATCAAAGACCACCACGGCAAGTGCTCCGGAATACCCAGCATCCTGGGAAATCGTCAGTCATCTATGCCCATTATTGATATGAAGTCTAGTGATGAAAACTGGATACGTTCAGCAATAACATTTGTGTATTATCAATCGCGCAAACACTAGTACCCCAGTATTGACGTTTGACCAACCTTTGTGGCGGAGAGCGGTCGAAATTCAGCAGCTGATTGATGAAAGATATATTATGCTAAGACTAGTCTGGGGCTATATTAATATGTCTGTGGTTTTAGTAAAACTATCTTCAACTGTCTCTCATTATCTCGAAATTTGCAAAACAAATGTGCATATATTGCTCTCAAAAAGTTTATTGCATTGACCGTACATTACGTATTGTCATTTTTATATATAACTTATTGTGTCGAAACTTGTTCAAACAGTCAGGACTAAATTTTAATACTAAATATCTCAAATACATATTGTCCAATTTTGTCCAATTTTTGGTTTTGTAAATCTCCAATGAAAGTAGTTTCTGAAAATATGTTTCATTTCTGTACTAATTTGTCCTAGGTCTATCATAGTATACAATTTAGTTTGATTGGCCTATGAAAACCATATATTTTAAGATAAATATTTAGCTGTATATTTTATTTATCCATAGCTTTATAGGCAATAGTAAGAAAACGTCTTAAATCGATATAAAGGGTATTTAAAAAATTGATAAGATTTCACTTAAGATATTGCTAAGAAGCTTTATGAATACGACCCTGAGTCTTGGTAAAAATGCAGTGAACATTGCGTCACAGGGAGACATGGGCTGGAATACGTGTTTGGTTATGTACGGTTAGGAATTGATTATTCACCATTTACTTGTATCCGGTTACATATATGTCATGTGTATCTATTATACATATCCGGTTTGCAGGAGTCCTGCATAGGCCAACTCCGGGATGTCAGACAGATACAACAATTTACAAAACATTTTTTACATTTTTTAAAAAAATCCTTAACTCTGAAACTACTTGACCAATAGATGTACTACTGAGTATGAAACATCGTACGGACAAGGACAACCAGGTTGTAGCTGTCTTTGTTAATTTATAAAAAAAAAAAGAGTCTTTGCTAAAGACATCAAGTGAGAGAGATTCTGGGTCATTCAGGAACATTCGACTTAACATCGTTGTTCATCCGGTGTTCATGTTTAGTGAAAAACAATTGTTGTGGCAGTGTCTCGTTTCTGTTTATATATGCTTTATGTTTCCATTTCACTTTTCCATTTGTTCAATATGCAAACCAACATAGTACATTTATCCAATCTTAAGGGATTTTAAAAAAATACATAAAGCAAGCATTACTGTTTATAGTTTTATTTTATTTGAAAAGCATGCAGTGTTTAGGATGGTTTTTCTATTTTTAAATTCCAAATTCATTAGATAAATATATATACTTTTACTCCGGGGTCAAATGAATTACAGATTTATACTTTATTCATAGTACAATAGTATATACAATAAAACATTACACATGATTTTAACTACGCTATTCTAAAAGAATTATAAGAGACTATATGCAATTAAATTTCACATTTACAACAATAAAACAATATGATAGACATTTAACTTATGCGATTGGTCCTGGACATATTGCACCAGCCGTATCATCAGACTCACTACTGAAGCAATACCCCAAAAGGATCAATCGCATAGGCTTTTTTTTTTTTTTTTATATTTCAACCATGGTTATATTAGATACATGTATAAGCAAGAATATCGTGCAAACTTAAAAACATAATCTTCTCAAGTTGTTGAGCCAGTAACACTAATATGTGTCAATATTATACATATCCGATTTGTGCAAATAAAAGTCTAGGGGTCATGCATGGGGCCACTGTGGGATGTCAGACAGCTACAAAACTTTACAACTTTTAACAAATCTGAAATAAGCTGATCAATAGATGTACTATTGGGTATGAAACATCTTGCGGCCAATGACACCTAGGTTGTAGTTTCGGACCCATTTTAGGCTTATTTCTAAGCATTGTTAACAAGTCAGGTTTTATTAGGCCGAAGAAAGCGCACACAAAATAATTACGTTGTCAAATCAGTTGGTGGATGGCACGTGCCATCGTGTATATAGGACTCTATGTCTCTATACGTCTTCCTGTTGTTGTCAAGGTTGTTTAGCTTCTCGCATATGCTGCAGAAGCTGTAAGTGTTTGTTGCGTAACTCCATGTGTAATTTTCTTTCTTTCTTAGATAACTTGTATAAAGAGTTTCATTTGAACCAACGAATAACATATACTCGACCAGTCGCTGAATGGTGTTAAACTGCGCGGTATTTATAAATGTATCAGGCGGAATCCATCTTTCATAATCTAATGAGCCTCTTACGACAACAATCGTGTTTAAATCGTAATGCCCAAAAAACTTTTCTGTGACGTAATCTTTACAGAACGAGTTCTCAAACGCTAAATAGAACTTGTACTGTTTATCTATGCGACTTTTGATTATGTTATTGTCGATTCTCGTGTGATTTTTCCCACAAGTACCATAAATGTCTACTTCAATACCGTATTGCTGCATCTTTTTGACATATATTTCACGTTTACTGTCTGTATCACAATGACTGACGGTCCATGCCGCGAGTTTGGTTTTACCGCGAAATATTTCACTGTAGTTTCTTTTTACAGGAACACGCCTCGTTTCCAGAAGAAGAACAGGGCGGAATATATCGGCGTCGAGTCGGTAGTTCATAGACCAGTTCATGGTATTATGCCAGCTTGGATTTCGGTACCATTGCCTATGTCCTTTAACAGGTGGTTCCATTGCGAAAAAAATCCAGACTTGGTCTTTTGGTCGTTCCATAGCAGATATCGGGGGCGTCTCAGTAAGATCCTCTGTGGTACAGAACACTATTGCAGAACTGTTATATGTGTAATTCTTATCTGTTGTGAACGCACAATTTGTATTGGGACACCTGCCGCCTATTCGGTCTATGCTTACCCATGTAGGCTTATTGTAAAACAAAATCGTATGCGTTATAACGGATTGTAAAGGTGATAGATCTACCAGCCTTAAACCAAAGTTCAACCGTACACTATTATCTGGTTGCCATGGCAATGGTTTTATTGTTCGAAGCCTTAGAGAACGTTCAAATTTATAATATATATAAATGTCTGCCAAACTGATGACCAGAATTGCTGTCGCTAAAATCGTTATTGGTCGTCTCTCCATGGCAAGTCCTATTCTAAGGTTAATACTGACGACAGTCTGTAAAAAAGAAAATGAACATATGTATATATTTATTATTATTTCCGCTCCAAGGCGGTTGACCGTCGTCAACCCTTTTGTGTATGTGATGTCATGTTGTTGTTTGTTTCTATACGTGTTTGTGGTTGACCTTGGTAATTGAATGTTACATTTCATGTTTATGGTTGACTGTGGTCCTTGAATGTTACATTTCATGTTTATGGTTGACTGTGGTCCTTCAATGTTACATTTCCTGTTCGACTTGTAGATCTTCTTTTAATACACACGTGTTTCCATAATGGCACAGCTATATATCCGAGTACAATTGGTCAGATATAGTCTCGGCCAGCTAGACGGATAAATTGGTATTATACCCATCTATATAACATACACAACATATGAAACGGGTTTTTTTATTTCAACCTCCGATGTGCGACCTGGGGTTGGGGAATGTCATCGGGGGTGGGGGGGAGGTCAAATCTTCTTTTTTTTATTATGTCTTATAAATCCAACCAAATTTTATTTTTGACTCCGCCCCAAGGGGGCCCGGGGGCGCCCCAGAGGTCAAAAGGTCAAATACACTAAAAATTCAACTAATTATATATTTTGGGTAGCACATCACAATGCAACATTGCATTTGCGGGTGTGACCTTCACCCTCCAAGCAAAGGGCAGATAACTTAGTATAATATTTACATTATTCTTTTTTCATTCGGAGCCTTCGGCAATCTTCCGTTATGGGAATTACCGGTGTTGATATAAACAATAAACGTCTCAATGAAAAACGCGACAGATAACGCTGGTTTGTACTTGTTTATCGTCTGATGGTCACCATGTACGATATATTAAATGATACATAAACTATATTCTTAGTGATTCGTTTTAACTTTTTATTCCCATGCACTTTTTAAATAGTGATCTATTCGGACTCAGTATATGAAGTGAAACGTAAATTTTTTGAGGACGTCTTTTCCGACTACTGTTGCTATGGAGCTATGGTATTGTTTATTATGATTTATCACATAACATGTGATGTGGGAGTGTAATAACACCATTCATATTTTCGATACTCCACTAGTGGTATAACATAACGTTAATGACGTCATGGACGTTATAAGTTATGTAATAAATATAATCTAACATTCGTTCTCATTCATTATTGCAAGAGCCTCGCATTATATCATTTTGCCAACTCGTTTAATAAATTCAATAATGAAGCAGTACTCATGTAAGATCCTCTATGCATGGCAGATACCAACTTTGGGTGTTGATTGGCATATTGCCAGGGATGTGCATGAAACTTTTGAAAAAATTGATTCAATGTGGGAAAACGGAGCTAGGGAAGATAATCGATGCATCTCTGACTTGCACTTCAAAAAGGTGGGGATCTGCGATGGCTCACCATCGTCTACATCTTGTTATTAAATTAACTTAACATGTTTTTTGAAAGTCTCGTTGAATCTCACAAAATCTCGCCAAAATCGCCAAAAACGTTAGGGCGAATTCAAACATCCTGTATTCCCCAGGCCCTGGTTCTGGATCCGTGTTAGTCTCGATCATCCAGACCCCTTGCGATACTGCTCTCAAAGAAGTCCACAAGATGGTCTGATGTAAAGCTTCTTTAAAATTTGTGACATCAAAACGAGGTCTGGGCAAAACAAAATCCTCATCCGCTGATTGGTCAACTTCAGTTTGTTATGGGAATCACCCCTACGTCACGATGGCGTCAAAATTTACGTGACGTTACGCCCAATGTTGTGCAATAAAATTACCCCAAACAAAGTCAACGGATCACGATTAATGCTTAAATTTAAATTTTTAAACATCATTTTGTAATTTAGATTATATTATGTTTTAGAGAAACTACAAAAAAAAACGAAGATTATTGTATTTAATAAGGAAGTACACACATTCCATTGGAACTAATGTGGTGACGTCACGTCGGGCGGATGTAAACAACTTTTTTTACGCAGCGTTAAAAATAATGAAATATAATTAACATATACTAAAATAAGCGCTAAATATATATAAAGCTTTCATAATTCGACGAAATTCAGTTTGCCGCACATTTTCATATCAAATATTTGAAAAGAAATGAAAACTGACAAGATTAAAACTTGATTATTTAATAGTGGTATTCAAACTGCATTGACTGATATATTTTTCTTGAGAAAATGGCAAAGACATATGGAAAAATGAGTGATAAAACGGGAAGCGCTGAACTTCGTGAATGTAGAGATTACGATTTAAATCAAGGGAAAACTACAAAAAAAAAAAAAAAAAGCAACAAACAGAGAAAATATTCAAATTGGGGAGACGGGAGGAGGAATTCGGATTACTTTGAATGCCGATACATACAAAAATGTTAAATCTGCAGCTTATACTTTCTATAACGAAGAGAGGAGTAATATTGTTTGCCATCAGTTTGTATGTTAAAATAACTCAGTTCTAAAACAATATTTTACCTAAAACTACATTTTAATGAAAGTTCCCTTTAAAAAAATATTTCCCAAAACAACGAAAATCACGCTATTTTCCCCCAATTTGGACAGTCTCGCGCTTCTTTTTCTCAAATTCAGCAAGCCTAGGCCTTTTTCCAATTTTCTTGAAAAAAGCCCTGGACCTAGTAAAAGGCTCTGGTGGTGATGAGGAGTGGGAGGGGCAAGTTGTTTTTTCCATCTTTTAAATTGTTATTAGTGAAATTTATTTTTTGTTATCTGTTTAGTGTTATTGAGAATATTTAATTAATCTTTGTTACCTGTTATTATCAAATTATTACTCCAGTCCCCATCCATTCCATACACAATTAATCATTCATTGTATCAAAGTACTTTGCTCGTTATCTAGTCAGTGCCTGTTTCATATTAAAACATTATTGTTACATTTTTAACTTTCTATTAATGTAAACATATATGTCTAGCATTTTCCTTATTTTATGTAGGATCTCTTTACTGGAAACACATATTTTGTTCTATCATATACTAAAATAAGCTCTTTTTACTAAAATAAATTCTTCTTAATCACAATTGCTGGTATCATATTTTGTTATAAGGGGTCGAAATTTGACCCATTCCGTCTCAAAAATATATTTTATTGCAGTAAACCTCACCTACTTGGAACCCGTTTAAAATTCGATGGAGAACCCGGAAATCTCGCCATGTTTTGAACCTGTCCTTTTTAAACAGTCAAGAGATTAGTCTCCCTTTATAAGTACATTTGTTCATTCTCGGTCCTGTATCGATCGAGATTTTGCGAATGTGGATTTTAGAAACGCTAACAAGAAATATGCAACAGAGCTGCGTTAATTTGTTTGTTTATTAAACGAAAACATTGCACAGCAAGGTCATTTAATTCGTATTTTCCGTAAAAATAGCGAAGAATAAGGCCTGTGACATTTGTAGAGAACGCTAATACGCCCTGGAAACTTTCTTTACGACGTGTGAAACTTACGATCTATACCGATCACACAGACGCTTCAAAATTGAATCGCTTCAGAGTCCTAGAAATACTCAAAAGCATATAGAAACTCCTGGGTACACGCAATCCTTCATAAAAATGTAAGCATTCTTTAAAATTCATTATTTCTGTCAACAATGGAACGTCGGTAAGTTACTTTAGGCTTTCAACTGTTAATCACGTCTGCGTGACTTCACCTTGAGACAGGAAGCTGGTCAAAAATGAGACCAGAAGTTTCAAAATGGCGTCGTCCGCCATCTTGGAGACGATATTCAAGTTGGACGCACTACGAAAATGAAAAATAGTAGCGTTAGTTAGTGAGTATTTAACATATTCATTCCCATGCATACATGTACATACACAGAAGTTTAACATTTCGTAAAAATATGAATGTATTTAAAAATAAATATTTTAAACAAAAATGTGCTATTAAAACATAAATTAAAAATTTCAATATTGTAAAATACAATATCTTAAAACATAACTATTTTAAAACATAACATTAATTTAAATTTTGACTGTACTTTTGAAATTGTATGTGTAATGTGTGTTTTCTTTAACCGAAATAAATATTATACGATAGTAAACAAGTTATGATGATGTATCAAGTTCTACCAAGATAACTAGAGTGTTTGTCCGTTTCATAGGTAGTACCTATATTCATATTACAGTTGTTGTAAACGGCTTCCCTATTGTCCCGTTAATTGTAATATTTACATGAATAGTAAATAGTTTATTATAGTGACATATGCATAATATAACAGTATCTAAGTCAGTCACATATAGTTACTTATCAGTTATAATACGGGCATACAGGCCCGATTATAGGTTACACGTATGAACACGTATGCATGAATATGGTAAATACTTAATAACTAACGCTACTAATTTTCATTTTCATAATGTGTCCAACTTCAATTTCGACTCCAAGATGGCGGACGCCCGCCATTCCGCCATTTTAAAACTTCCGGTCTCGTTTTTGACCAGCTTCCTGTCTCACGGTGAAGTCACAAGGACGTGATTAACAATTGAAAGCAAAAAGTAACTTGCCGGCATTCTTTTATGAACAGAAATAATGAATTTTAAAGAATGCTTACATTTTTTGGCAGGATTTCTGTCGATTTTGGTACAACGTAATTAGCGTTATTTCTAAAATACACATTCGCATATAAATATTTCTAACGGTCTAATTACACTAAATCAACAGGATGTGCTTGCCTGGTGCATCGAAAGTAGTTCTGTATTAAAGAGTGCTAACCTCTTTTTCTTTAAAAACTTTTTTTAGTGCAGTTTCCTGTTATTTTTTGGCTGTAACTGTATTCTGGACATGTTATTGATATTTGAAAATGCAGCTCATCATGTTTTTGACAGTTTTTTATATAAATTTGAGAAGTGAAAGTAGACAGGGTATGAAATTGCAAGGGGTAAAAATAGTGTTGACCTTTGACCCGGTGTTAGTATACAACTGAAGAAATGTTTCTTAGAAGGTATTAAACCCACTATTTCTTTGTTGATGTTTAATAGCAGATATGTTTATTTGCATGATATAGTAAGTTTCCCAGAATTCTAACGAGGTTTGAGTTTTTTAACAGGTTGTCAACATTCTAACTTTACTATGGAAGGGCAATGGAGACTCGTTTACACTATTATAACCTAAAATACACATTCGCAAAATCTCGATCGATACCAGGACAATTAACCGAGATAGAACGAATGTATTTATAAAGGGATGCTAATCTCTTTGACTGTTTAAAAAGAACACGTTCAAAACACGGCTAGATTTCCGGATTTTCCGTCGAATTTTAAATGAATTTTACTGCAATAATATGGGAATTTTTTTGAAACGGAATGGGTCAAATTTCGGCCCCTTATGACAAAAAAATGATAACAGCAATGGTGATTAAATGTAACAATATGTTAACATGAAACAAGACTGCATAGATAATGGGCAAAGTACTTTGATACAATTAATAATTAATTGTGTATGGAATGGATGGGGAGTGGGTTATAATTTGATGATAACGGTTAACAAAGATTAAACAAATACTCTCAATAACACTAAACAGATAATAAAAAAGAAATTTCACCAATAACAGCTTAAAATAATAAACAACTTGCCCCCACCACCCCCACTCCACCTACTCCTCACTACCAGGGCATTTTTACTAGTTTTGGAAAGGGGTCTTTTGGCCTAAATTGGGGAAAGATCCATGACTGAGGAATGGAATTGTCAGAGTTAATTAAGTTTAAAAAATGTAGAAAACAGCATGATTTTCAAAGAAATTTGAATGGGGAAGGGGCTTTATACCGACCGCTGTGAAGAAGGTTAAAAAAGCCTCGACTACCTACCAACTACTACCTATGAGTCTCATTCATTAAGCATTGAAAAAACATACTAAGTATGTTGATGGATATTTATACCAACAAATATAACCTTGATATTTCAATTTTATGTATACACTTACATACCATTGGACTTAATTATCGATTTAAGTTAAGCAGACCCCATGTATCCCTCCCAACACACCATCCACATCCCACAAAGAGAATAAATAATAAACATGTTACTAGATTCATTGAGATTATTTACAGTACAGACACTTTTCTAACACGAGACTGACATTTAAAACTGAGACCATATAAAATAATACTTGTGTTTACCGTGACCGGACCAACTCCTGCCCACAACTCTTTTTTATGAGAATAAAACGAATCTAATTTTTCCGACAACTGCTCAGTTTGTTAGCGCCCAAAAATTCAAGTACACTCACAAAAAACTGCTCCAAAAAATGCTTGTGCATCTTTTCTGTGCAAAGAAAAAGATCAAATAAAGTCTGCACTCAAATCTATCCGTATCTTATTGTTCTCGAGTTTAAAGTCTTATTACGGATAAAAAATAAAAGCAAAAATTAAAACTACTCGCCTATATACTATTTCCGAAGCAGTGAGCGAATTAGGGGAAGTGTACCAGACTACTCGCTGATAACTCCGTAGACTGGTCCCCGATTGTCTTTCACACCTCACTAATGTTCGTCGCCAATAGTTAGATTGGGCACCAGTCTACTATATCCGAAGCTTGCCGGAAATCCCCGAGTAGTTACGAGTGGGGGACTACTCGTCGATATTGAATGTCCAAAGCTTGCCGGAAATCGGCGAGTAGTTACGATTGGGGCGAAATTGACCTTTGACATGAATTAGTAAGTCAATAAACGTGCCTCCAGAGTAATTGGAGTGCCTACAATAGAATGTGCCTTTACTATCAAGTTTATTAGGCGAGGCTTAGAAAACGAAGAATGGCGAGGCTCTGCCGAGCCATTCTTCGTTTTCGTGCCGAGCCTAATAAACTTGATAGTAAAAGGCACTCACATAATGTTCTATTTATCATGTAGATTATCCACATTTTTTGTATGAATTACTATTATTACCTATTTCTTAGAATGTTAGGCTAATAGAGGACGCCGCCATGTTGTTGTGGTTTTTTTTGCCTTTTGTTTTTATGACGTCAGGCAACGTTACGTGCATGACGTCAGATAACGTTACGTACAATAAACGCCGAGGGATTCCGCATTGATTTGCTCTATTGGTCAGTGCCTAATAAAGCAAACTTTATTAGGTCACCCCTTTATTAGGCAGAAAAGTGCATATCTGCATGATAAAACAATGTAAGCATATAATGCAAGATAAAAACAATACATGCATCAATTTATAACTTCAGCAAGACAGACACATTTTCATACTTTTGTAACATAAGGTTATAATTCGAACGGGGTTTCACTCTTTCATTAAAAGAAATGATTTTAATTTACTCTTAAACGAACTAAAGACAGCGAGGCTCGTATATCAACGGGGATCATATTCCAAACTACAATTCCTGAATAACCAAAAGTACGTTTAAGAATGTTTGTTCTAAGTGTTAAATGGGCAATATACTTTCTAGCAAGAGATCTTAAGTTATAATTTGAATTTGTAGAGAACGATATTAAATCGGTTATGTAATCAGGTTTTAAATTGTTGAGTGATTTATAAATCATAACACATGTTTTATTCACATCTCCGTTGAAAGGTAAGCCACTTCAGTTCTTTAAACATTATTTTAGACGGTGTGTTTATAGGCTTCATGATAATGATTCTAGCAGCCCTCTTTTGAATTTTAAGTATTCTATTAATAGAGGATTTAGTACATGTTTTAGATATATGATTTTTCCAAGATAATGATTCATCAATATAGATGCCTAGTAACTTTTGTACTTTTACATTTTGAATATCTGTATTATTAATTTGAATGCTGCACGAATTATCATACAAGTTGACTTAATGGGATTAATAATCATATTATTTATCGTACACCAATCATTTACATTGTTTAAATCTGTTTGCAATTTAGTCTGAAAACACGATATTGTTTTCCCAAATGCATAACGTGTTGCATCGTCTGCGTACATATCTACATTGGTGTGCTCAATATACAAAGGTATGTCATTGGCATATAACAGAAAGAGTAGCGGTCCTAAGATAGAACCTTGCGGTACCCCGGAAATCACAGGAAGAACATTCGAGATTGTGTCACCGATCTTAACTACATGGCTTCTGTTTGAAAGATAAAACTGAAATAATTTAATGGATGCTTCTGAAAAATGATACAGTCTTAATTTAAACAAGAGGATTTCATGATCGATCAAATCAAAGGCTTTACTAAGATCTAAAAAGAGTGTTCCTGCAAGATTTCCTGAGTCTATTTCTTTGAGCCATGTATCAAGCATGTATATAAGTGCCGTTTGACAAGAGTGGTTTTTACGAAAATCTGATTGATGGGCATATATAATGGATGTCTTCTTGAAATAGGAAAGAATTTGATCAGCAATAAATCTTTCAAATATTTTTGATATTGTCGGAAGTATCTGAAATTATTTACATCATCTATGTTACCATTCTTTGGAATAGGGAGAACAAATGCTTCCTTAAGTTTATCCGGGAAAAACTCCGAAACTCAAACATTTATTTATCAAAAAAGCTATTGGTACAGTTAACATATCTCTGCATAATTTTATTATTCTAGGACCTATTCCATCTAATCCCGTAGATTTATTTACGTCTAATATATCAATTTCTGTTTTTATTTCAAAAGGTGTGATAAGATCAAAATTAAATATGAAAACTTTAACTTTTCATCTGAAAACTTCCTTAACTTATCAAAGTTTTCTGGTTGGTATTTAACTTTGTTTAACTTTTCAGAAACGTTAACGTGCTCATTAAACGCATTTATAATATTTGGAAGTCCTTCAATCACTTTGCCATCGATTAAAATTTGTTTAGGTATAGTTAGTTCACTGTCAACATTGTTTGAAATTGTTTTGAGTTTTTTCCAAATATATGTTGAGTTTTTTATTGTTAAGAACAGCTTTGTTGAAAAATATTTTCTTTTCTTTTTTAATTAATGATGTTTTATTTCTCCACATTTTATATTGATCCCACTTTTTAAATTTATGATTTAAATCTCTGAGCGCCCTTGCTCTGTGAATTTCATCAGTGTACCATCCTGGAAGAGTTTTAGTTTTTATTCGTTTGGTTTTAATTGGAGCATTTTCAGCTAAAACAGCATTAATATGTATATACAAGAAATGTAATGAATCATTTGGATCAGCAAACATTTCGGAAACTTCAAGACAGCTGTTTTGTAAATCAAGACAAAAACTAGTTTCATCAAAATTATTATAACATCTATAGGTCATACGTTTATGGGTATTTTCTTTAATTAGTCCATTCTTAATATTTCTTGTGAATGTAACAGGAAAGTGATCAGTAATACAATACGATGGTACATTAATTTCACTTAAGTTTTCTGGATTTGTACTATAAATGTGGTCTATTATAGTTGATGAATTCTTTGTTACTATTGTTGGTGATTTAATAACTTGCGAAAACCCATAATCAAGAACAACAGCATTCCATTTAGTATTTTTGAAACCTTCGTCTGGAAAATCTTCGATATTGAAATCATCAATTACATTTGTTTCTAATTTTAAAAAATCTACTCATGCTAATTGTGTTTCGTAATTATCTATCCAAGATTGTGCCGAATCAGACAAAATTTAGCAAACATTATTTGTTATTAGCAACATTGATTTGAATCCACAATGATTCAATATGAGAAGTTTCTATGTCAGTTCTACGCAAATAACAAATATTATTGGCAATGTAAATCAGTAAACCACCACCCTTCTTACCAGTTGTACGATCCATTCTCTCAGTATTATATCCATTAATATGTAAGTCTTTGATGTTGATAGTATCATTTAAAAACGTTTCATACAAACCTAATATATCAATTGATTTAGACTGATACATCACAGATTTCAGTTCATCTAGCTTTGGCAAAATGTGCTGTATATTTAATCCTGCAACATGTAAACCTTTGTTTTTAAAATTAAATGGATTTTGTACAACATCATGTTTCATATATTCATTATCTAATACAATTACACACTGTTCATTATTTGACAATAGCAGTGTATCATCTATAGTGTCAGAATTATTATCTGCAGACGTTAAAACAACCGACGATTTCCTAGACTCACATATATTAATCATATCTTTACAAGAAGATAATTCTAAATTCTCGCATTGAGTATAATTTCTACTGGCACATCTGCTTTCAGAATAATTATCTGAATTACTAATTAAAATATCGTCGCTTGACTGCGTTGAGTCGGAAGTTTTATAACAGGATTTATCAACAGTGGATATGGTCAATAAACTTTCCATATACAAATATCACGAGATTCATTAGGTAAATATTCTCGGGCGTTTGACTTTAAAACAGAGAATGTATTACAATTACTTACAGATGCAGATTTTTCTTCTCACAATTTGGTTTTACTTTTGATGTTTAGACTTCGTGTGCATGTTATCTATAGTCGTGCACACATGTCGTGTTTTGCCCGTATGAAATAATAAGCATACTAACGACTAATAATAAAAAGCATGAAAAGAAAAATTTGAAAATCGTCGAAAGAAGGCATTATACAGTATAATCTGTTCAGTATTTTGCAGTTACTCGCAGTGATACTGGTATTTATAACTATTCCAAATATGGTAATTAAGAACCATTATGTCATATTTCTGAAAATGGCGTCTTCCAGATCTGTTTCAGAAGAACTTTCAAATGGTCATTTATTCTTTGTTTATCATCCATTTTGATAATTAGTTCATCCTTTCCCAAGTCTTCCAGAAGTCTCACTAATAAAGTTTGTTTGAATATATGCCAGCTTTCCCTTTAATACGTAAATATCCATCGGTCAAAGAACGCAATGCCGCAAAAGCGTATGTTATGTGATTTAGACGGAAATATAAGAAATCTCTCGTGAATGAAATGGTGCACTTGTTCACATATGTAACACAAAGAAAAGGACAAAAGCTCCGAGCAGGACGATTACCAGCCGAAATCCTACATACCGATCTATATGCAAAACTCGAAAAAAATAAGTTTACAAAACGAGTATGATATAAATTACATCGAGTATACAATTACATGGACCTCCTGTATGTTATAATAGCGTAAATGAGTCTCCATTGCCCTTCCATAGTAAAGTTAGAATGTTGACAACCTGTTAAAAACTCAAACCTCTTTAGAAATCTGGGAAACTTACTTTATCATGCAAATAAACATGTCTGCTAAAAACATCAACAAGGAAATAGGGGGTTTAATACCTTCTAAGAAACATTTCTTCAGTTGTATACTTACACCGGGTCAAAGGTCAACACTATTTTTACCCCTTGCAATTTCATACCCTGTCTACTTTCACTTTTCAAATTCATATCAAAAACTGTCAAAAACATGATGAGCTGCATTTTCAAATATCAACAACATGTCCAGAATACAGCTACAGCCAAAAAATAACAGCAAACTGCATTAAAAAGTTTTTAAAGAAAAAAAGATTAGCACTCTTTAATACAGAACTACTTTCGATGCACCAGGCGAGCCCATCCTGTTGATTTAGTGTAATTAGACCTATAACGCCTGTTCATTATAAATCAGGAGTTAGAATACAACCACACCTCTTATAAACATGGTAACTACTATTACATAATGTTTGTTAAGGATTATGTCCCTTTTTGTGCAATCTGATTAAAAGTACATTTATAGCTTGCAGTTTAATATGTTTACACTTTTATGCAGACAATGCTGAACTTGGATAATAAATACAAATGTGTATTGATCCATACTCAGCTTATGGCGTACGCAAGGCCATGCGTGTATTCACTAATTCTAAATGTATCAAGAATTTATTTATAATTCAATGGTAGCACTGTATAGATAAATGTGTTAATATATTAAACAGGAAGTTTCATGTAACATATTCAAGATTACTTGAGTTCTGATTTTTATCTTTTTCAAATGCAATCTCAATGGGATTACACAAAAGGGTTATAATCCTTAAAGTTAACATTTGTTTTAAATAGGGGTGGGACATGAAACGAAAGGTGTTCACAATTATGATTTCGGAAAAATAAATGTCGATTCTTACGGAGGGTGGGAGGTGTACAGTACTGGTTCTACCCAGGAAAAATGGGTGATCTGCCTGCACCACAACAAATCGACCGTCATATATAACCTTACTTGTGTTGCCAATGACGTAAAACACCATACAAACAAACAACAAACCAGAAAATAAATATTTACCTTTCATATGAGCGTTCGCACAATCCTTGTCCTACGTCCATTTAAGCAATATTTTATTCAAGTAATGAACTGGTTGGACAACCATGACAACACGGAATGCCTGTGTAAGACCTCTCCTGAACATATCCTACGTCGAGGCTCAGTGGACTGTAACTTCTTCGCTTATTCAATTTAAGCAATTAGAATGTTTCGCCCATGATACACATAACAAGAGGCCTAACACGCTCACCTGATAGTAATGGTCTTGTTTTTATTTATCATGCAGTTATCTACTTGTCTACCTGATAAAGGGGTGCCCTGATATATAGTTTGCTTTATTAGGCACTAACTGCTAAAGCATAGGCAATGCGGAATTCCTCGGCGTTTTTTTTTCTGAATCAAGACAATCTCTGCTTCTCGTTGTCATTGTCACATTAACTTAAATCTTATATAAGCAAATATTAAACCAAATAGTGTTGAAACGCAACGCCGTGTTTATAGGTTATATAAAGATAATTTATTAAATATAACGGATATAAGTTCAAGAGAGCGCGAGCGACCGCAAATAAGTGATATATAACCTGCTAATAGTTCAACCCACCCCTCATCTGGCCGATTCCTATACTACTCAAAATTTGCTAAGGATCACTTTTTTGCTGTCTAAATTTCTTGCTGAAATAAATAGCTTTATTTCTATTTTACATGAAATTATTTAGGGCAGTGTATGGTCATGTGATCCCATGACTTGATTCAAATTGTGGAATTGTTGAAGCATCAATGAAATTAATATCGTTATTGTGAATTAATTTCTAATAAAATTATATGGAAGAATAAAAGTGATCCTTAGCAAATTTTGAGTAGTATATTATCTGCACATGAGCAGTAGTTAACCCGCCCATTATCTAGAAGCAATCCTCTTCATCGACAGTGTCAGCTGCCCCAACTGATTTTCGCAGGCTTTCCATCATACACACGCAGTGGTAGATTGAGCTAATTATCTCCATATTAAAACAGTCCAATAAATTAAACTACTTGCTTATATTGATGGCCTCTGTGGTCGAGGAATTAACGACATTGCGTTGTAGACCTTCCAGCCTCTCACCTCTGCTGGTTAGAATCCCACTGGGAGCTCAACGTGTACGTGAGAAAGTGTCGATTCTTACGGATGGCGGGAGGTATACAGTGCTCGTTCTACCCAAGAATAAGTGAGTGATATGCCTCCACCACAAAAACAATCGACCGTCATACATAGCCTAAAATGTGCTGAAAAATAAATTGCGCTAAACACCAAACAAACCAACCTTATTTATTAGTTATTGTGTAAACAAAATGATATTCAGTTATTTTTAATCAAGGGCCATAACTCAGTAACATACGTGTCGATTATACCATTTATCAAAATCGCCCCTCGTTAATTAAGGCATAGATCTACATACGGGTACCTGTATATCTATGATTAAGGTACAGTCATTATCAGTTGCTGAAAGTAAACTATCATTTACTAAATATGTATTTATTTTACTCGTTCTACCCAGGAATAAGTGGTGGTCTATTGTGGGTGGTCTATCTAGGCACTAACTGGTAAAGTATAGGTAATGCAGAATTCCGTTAATTACTTCCCTTAGCAGTACTCGTTCTACCCAGGAATAAGTGGTGGTCTATTGTGGGTGGTCTATCTAGGCACTAACTGGTAAAGTATAGGTAATGCAGAATTCCGTTAATTACTTCCCTTAGCAGTACTCGTTCTACCCAGGAATAAGTGGTGGTCTATTGTGGGTGGTCTATCTAGGCACTAACTGGTAAAGTATAGGTAATGCATAATTCAGTTAATTACTTCCCTTAACAGTACTCGTTCTACCCAGCAATAAGTGGTGGTCTATTGTGGGTGGCCTATCTAGGCACTAACTGGTAAAGTATAGGTAATGCAGAATTCAGTTAATTACTTCCCTTAGCAGTACTCGTTCTACCCAGCAATAAGTGGTGGTCTATTGTGGGTGGTCTATCTAGGCACTAACTGGTAAAGTATAGGTAATGTAGAATTCAGCTAATTACTTCCCTTAGGAGAACATTATATATTCGTGTTTATTTTACTTTAACCAAGGAAATAATAATTATCGAATTCACAAACTGAAATTGATTTTCTTTTTCAATAATCAAGGGCGACAATTATGACATTTAAAATAAAACTTCAACTCAAATTTGGTGAAAATATAACCCGTTTACTAAAGCTAACGTGCTTCGTTTATCAAGGACAATTGCATCGATGCAAACGGACAGTAACTCTGTAAAGCAGGCATCGATGCAAATTATTGTCGAATTTGCAAAAGGTCTTTATGCGATAACTGTAGTAAAGATTTTCACGGGAATGAAGAAGGTGAAGAACCATGCGCCTTCGTTATGCTCGCAATACTATTTAGCCAGTAGAGCACAAACAGCTGTTAACTCGATCTATTAAGAGACTTCCAGTTTTTTTAGATATTTTTATATCCCCGTTTTCACACAAAGTCAAGTGGGGGCTATATAGGAATCACGATTTCCGTAACGTCCCGTCGCGTGGCGTAACACATTTTTTTCCCGTCGCGTCGCGTAAAGCATGTTTATTATTTGCATTCCTCGAACTGTTTTGAATGGGTTGTTCCCAAACTTCATATACACATAACAACTGATGACCTTATGTCCCTCTACATCACCTTCAGTGATCGTTCTAGTTGAGGGCGGATTGACACTGTTTCAAGAAAAATAAAACGGCTTTAACCCCGGACCTCCCATGTGCAATTTGGCGTTAAATGACTAAATGGTCTCAGAAAAGCTGTCGTTTAAAGAGATTGTTGCCTGGCAGAGGGAAACAAGATGCCCAAAAGGGCCTGTATCGCTCTACTGGATATATGGTGTCCATGGAAGGGCGGGGTCGGGTGGGGTGGGGGTTGGGATATAAGGAGTGTGTGTCAGATATGGCAGTATCAAGCTATTTTTTTTATAAAGTGTGTTCAGTTACCAAGATATAGGAGGATGGATGTATTTGGCTCAAGTTTGGCTAGTTTTAAAACAAAATCAAACTACCGTTAATATAAACATTCAAAACAAATTTGACATGTGACCCAGGGACGGGGCCAAATATGACCCCATGGTCACCATTTGAGCACACTTGGTAGAGGACCATAAGCTGCGTTTAAATACAAAATATTAAATTGTTGGCTCTTTTTTTTTTCAGAGAAAATAGATTGTTCCTATATAAGTTTATATAAAACATGTGACTCCTGGGTGGGACCAAATTTGACGCCAGGGTCACCATTCAAACAAACGAGTACGGGATCATAAGCTGAGTGTAAATACAACATATTAAACCTTTGACTCTTGTAATTTCAGCGAAGAAGATTTTTTAAGTTTTTCCCTATATCAGTCTATGTAAAACTCTGACCCCTTGGACGGGGCCAAATTTGACCCCAGGGTCAGCATTGGAACAAAACTTGGTAAAGGATCCATAAACTGATAATATATAAAAAATATTAAACCTTTATCTCTTGTAGTTTCAGAGAAGAAGTTTTTTGAAGTTCTTCCCTATAACTCTCTGTAAAACGGATCCAACAAGGGTCCCTAAGCTCGCAATTAAAGAAAGAAGAATCAAGGTTTCTTATGAGAAAAAAATAATAATAATAAAAAATAATAAAATGAAAAAATAAAAAATAAATCAAATAAAAAAATAAAAAATAATACTAATAAAAACATTGAACCCACCAAACAAGGCTTCTTATGAAAACAAAATATATGCCTGCAGTTAGATTTAAACCCACGACTCCTGGTGTTTCCAGTGTACATCACCAAATTAATTGAAAAGGGACCATAACTCCGTTGTTACTGGTTCGATCTGGCTGGTTTTCAAACTCGTCCGAGCTTTCATTTATACAACAATCACAACATGAAGGCGCTAGAGTGTTCACAAGGCTAAACACGACATTTTGTCAATAATTCAAGGGCACATAACTCTGGTGTTCCTGGTCTGATATAGCTGTTTTTCGAACTTGTCCGAGCTTACATTGATATTAATAATATGTTAAGTTTAGTAAAGGTCGGATGAAAAATGAAGGCCCTATCTACTTAACGAGGCAAAATATAGCATTTTTAACTAAATCAAGGGCCATAACTCCGCTGTTACTGGTTCGATCTGGCTGGTTTTCGAACATTCCCTAGCTTACATTGATATTAACAATCTGGTAAAGGTTGGTAAAGATCGGATGAAAAATGAAGGCCCTATCTTCTTAACGTGTCAAAAGTTAACGACGGATGACGGACAACTCGGCATCCCATAAAAATGCGGAAAAAATGCGTTCACAATAGCTTACTGAAGTCCACGGCTCAGGCGAGCTAAAACGCGTCGACAGTTTTTTTTAATCTTGATATAAACTGACTTGCTAACGTCTAACAATTTGTATACAAATTTGCATATAAAGTGAACTTATTGATGGGAAGTCGAACGGAACATTGGGTTTAAGAAGAAATTTAGCTATTTGAAAAGTTAATAGTACGCATATGTACTATTTATATAATATAAATATATATATGTAAATTTGAAGATATTTGTGATTTGAATCTGAATTTTGCTTCGTCGACATGTAAATAGTTTTTAATAATAACTTCTCAATCATGGCTTTGTTTGGCGTTTTTCATCGCTGTCGCGTTGTACTCGATTTTCAACAGTGTTAGTTTAGTCTATCTATCTATCATGTCTGTCTATCTGTCTGTCGTCTGTCTTTCTGTCTGTCTGTCTGTCTGTTAATGCTTTACATTCATCAAAGAAAATGTCAGCGACCATGCTACAAGCAAGACTATTTACATCTAATCTTCAGATATGTGCATCTCAACGTACTTTTCCTATTTCCTGTTTCGTTGTATCTGCTGTTGTCGCAAAGCCCTGAATTGTGTGTGATTTGACAGACATTATAACTCGCAATCCTTAATATTTGAAATGTATACATCTAACATTTTAAACAGGGTACATGCAACTAGTAAACACAAATCGTATGTTTTATAATGCACGGCTGGATTAAATTGCAAGTGATTGCGTAATTCTCTTAGACATCATAACATGTTTTACATCGGGAGCAAGCATTAACATTTAACATCCATTTCAGCTGATATATTAATAGAATCCAAAAAATCCAAAAGAGAGCTGCTTGGATCATCCTTAATAAGCCCTATGATGCATCTTTAAAACCCTTATTTAAAGAGCTTAAATGGTTAATGTCCATGATCGAATACAATTTCATAAAGCAGTGCAGTCAATAATCTTGCTCCAGAATATCTTACATCTTTGTTTCAAAAGGTTCATTCCCCTTATAAATTAAGGACTTAAAATGGTGATCTAATCGTCCCGAAACATAGGCTAAATACGGTGTCCTGTTAGGGCCATGTTACCATCGCATCTTACCATCGACCATCGCATCTTACCATCGCATCTTACCATCGACACCGTAGCTAAGTATATGCAAACAAAGTATTCGTTATTCTGGTGCCGTCATATGGAACTCGATCGCACCTCCAATGTACAGTGTCCTGTTAGGGCCATGTTACCATCGCATCTTACCATCGACCATCGCATATTACCATCGACCATCGCATCTTACCATCGCATCTTGCCATCGACACCGTAGCTAAGTACTAGTATATGCAAACAAAGTATTCGTTATTCTGGTGCCGTCATATGGAACTCGATCGCACCTCCAATGTACGGTGTCCTGTTAGGGCCATGTTACCATCGCAGCTTACCATTGATACCGTAGTATTACCTAAAAGATAAGAATAATATTTCTTTTTAAATTCTTTGATATGTTTGGCTTGTCGCATTGGTACGGTGTCCTGTTAGGGCCATCTTACCATCGCATCTTACCATCGACCATCGACTTAGGACGATGGTGGATGGTAAGATGCGATGGTCGATGGTAGGATGCTATGGTCGATGGTAAGATGCGATGGTAAGATGCGATGGTCGATGGTAAGATGCGATGTAATATGCGATGGTCGATGGTAAGATGCGATGGTCGATGGTCCATCGCATCTTACCATCGACCATCGCATCTTACCATCGACCATCGACCTAGGTTGATGATCGATGGTAAGATGCGAAGGTAATATGGTCCTAACAGGACACCGTACCAATGCGACAAGCCAAACATATCAAAGAATTTAAAAAGAAATATTATTCTTATCTTTTAGGTAATACTTACGGTGTCCTGTTAGGGCCATGTTACCATCGCATCTTACCATCGACCATCGACCTAGGTCGATGCTCGATGTTAAGATGCGATGGTCGATGGTAAGATGCGACGGTAAGATGCGATGCTCGATGGTTAGATGCGATGGTAAGATGCGATGCTCGATGGTAAGATGATCGCATTCTACCATCGAGCATCGCATCTTACTATCGACCATCGCATCTTACCATCGACCATCGCATCTTACCATCGCATCTTACCATCGACCATCGCATCTTACCATCGACCATCCATCTTACCATCGCATTTTATCATCGACCATCGCATCTTACCATCGCATCTTACCATAGACCATCGCATCTTACTATCGCATCTTACCATCGCATCTTACCATCGACCATAGCATCTTACCATCGAACATCGGCCTAGGTCGATGGTCGATGGTAAGATGCGATGGTAACATGGCCCTAACGGGACACCGTAAATACTAGTTAATTTTAATTTGCTTGCATTTGGATAAGTACTTTGAAAAAAATTTAAAATATTTATATATAGGGAGTTTTGATTTTACAATAGGAAACTCTTCAGAATTGTATAATATTGTATGTATATAACCATGTGTGTGTGTTATATGTTTCTTCATTTAATGGCATCAAGGGAGAACAATTGTTGTTAATTGATTGAGTTACCATCATTAAATAAAGCATTTATTATTATTATTATTATTATTATTATTATTATTGACAGCGCAAGCTTATGATATCTACATAGATAATAGCCAATCTGATTACCCTGAGCAAATTGCATAATGGATGCATATTTTTGCAAGTGTTATCTAACGAAACATCAAATTTGAGATGATAATGAAATAGAAA
This sequence comes from Cyrtodaria siliqua, assembly GCA_037043455.1. NCBI lineage: Eukaryota > Metazoa > Mollusca > Bivalvia > Adapedonta > Hiatellidae > Cyrtodaria > Cyrtodaria siliqua. The sequence continues at coordinate 60,552 of JAWPHD010003993.1, forward strand.
GTTATAGGCCCGTAGACAGCCTTAATTTAACCGAGACAGGTCTCTTTATATGGAGTCCGGTGGCATGCTACCTCCCGCCTACCGACACCCGCCCACACGATTTTTTTCTGCATGTTACTTCCTGCGTTGGCGTGCATTTCGCAGATAATATTTCTACATGTAGTTTAAGCAAAACATGTTTTGATTTATCGATATTTAAGTTGTTTATATAGTAGCCAAAATTTCTAAGTACACACCAAAGTATACGTCAATAATATTTATCATTGTTTTGTGTATTTCACGCTTGATTGAAGATACGATTGAACTGCAAAATAACGAGTTTAAATCAATCGTCTGCTCTGATTGCATGAATAAAATTTTAAAACTTTCAAGTCGACGTGCTTTCTTAAAAGTACATTATAATACTTATACAATAGCGTGCTTAGGATTCTTTAAGTAGATATATTTCTTTATTAAAATCTCATCATGGTCTCATTATGGTTTACAATAAATACAAACATAAATAAAACATCGTAAACATTATAAGATAGCCGTGCCATTCTAATTAGAATTATAAGAGACTATAGTTATAAAACTATTAACATGAGTACGTTGAATTAGTACTGCACTCGATGTTCCTTATTCTAAAATACGCCAACTTAAATTATTTTGACATCATGTTTTACTAGCATTGCTACTACAAATGCGTTTGCAAAAGAAATTTGGAAATATTTAATATTAACGCTAAATTACAGTTACTTGAATTTCAAACTATATTCAAACAAAAGGGAGGTAATCCATGTTTCATTATATTATAGACGGAACATCTGCACGAAATTGGTCAAACCTCTATGTTTTTTAATATTATTTCCTACCAATATTTAGAAGTTTATATCTTTAAGCGGACGTTGATTCATGTTACATGTTTTATCAGCACATTTCATGTTTTCATATAAATGGACATCAACTCTCAAAAGATGAAAATATATTCTTATGGTTTATTCATCTAAAACTTGCGGTGTCCTTGAGCTTTTCAGCCAATGTATGTTCATAAAAAAACCGGACTGAACATGAGACAAGATGTAACGCATTGGTACTTTTGCATAAACTTAATCAGGGGCCAAATGTGAATATTTCAAAGGTATCTAGAAATGATGGACAAAAGCATCAACTTTTCCACAGAGGTAGTTTAGGACATATACTTCAAATTTAGAAAGAAGGCCAACTCTGGAAATCGTCCTGTTACTATTTATAGTTAATCCAAAATGTATTTCAAGTATCCTTTGCGGTAATTGCAATTGTAACATGATGTCGGATTGTCTGATATTGAAAAAAAAACATATGATATACATTGTTCTATTAGTGGATGGGGTAATATATATTTTTCAGTGAAAATTAACAGTTATAATCTACCGGCTCAGATCATGACACTTTTGATGGCATTATTTGGTAATGCTTGGGCATCCATGTTGTTCCTTGATGTATAACAAACATCCCCAGGCTGAATGCTGCTAACGCATTTTTATTTAATGTCACTCAGAGGTCAAAGGTCAAATCAGAGCATGTTCTATTGAATGATTAAGAAGTGTTATGAATTTGGCAGATATATTTAATAAATTGCATTTTTAAAGATGGGGATTAAAGTACTAGATCTAGGTTCTAGAAAGGGCAAATGTTGTTTAAATGTTTTGTTTTCATTCTTAATTAGCACTCAAAGTACCAAGAGTACTGAAAGATTATATTTTATGAGTTTTAATATAATTTACGAAACAGTTAAGTGCAAATATGAATGTATTATGTATTAATGCTGTCTACATATGTAGTCCAGTGGCTAATAGGGGTTCTGTGTGCATTTATGTTTCCCCTAATTGTTTCTGGAATCCTGTAGCACACCCTCTAAGATGAAACAAAAATCAATAGTAGACATTTTGAATCATGGTGCAAAGTGAGAAATTCAAGATGGCATCAAAGATGGCCACCAATTATTCCCATTTCTTGTGGTATACAAACCATTTTCATGTGTACAATATGTAGCTATATCTCTCCGAAGTATATGATAATGTTAATTTACAACAATATTTCTAAAGGAAATGTATTGATGACTTAAAATAAGTTAAAATGGCCGGCAATTATGGGAATTCTATGCATTCTGCTAAAAACAAAATGACTCATGTTATATATGATACACTAATGTACGCATCTTCGCTAACCAAGGGCTTCGAGCAAACATTCTCCTTTTAACAGGAGAATGTCTGCTCGAAGCCCTTGGTTAGCAAAGATGTAATGTACGTAGTAACTTGTCGGCTCATGCACATAGCTTGGTGTATCATTATGGTAGTCTGCGGACTAATGAAGTAAGTGGATCATGGACTCATACTGGTGCCCTATATATATTCAAAGCATATATACTCAAATTAGGATATTATGGACTCCTACGTGTGGTCTCATAGTGTTGGCCTATGAGCTCATACTGCTGACACATTTTGACTCGGTTAGTTACCCATGTTCTCGTACTGATGGCATGTGAAGTTAAATTAATGGTACGCTGATACATACTGACTGATGGCCGATGGACTCAGACTGGTGATCCGTTGACTCATTCTTGTGATCCGTGAACTCACGATATAGGCCCATGGACTGAAAATGGTCGCAGAATTACATTAGTAGTTGATTGTCTCATGTCATTATATGTAGTTTCAAAGTTATGTGGTCTCAGTGACCCATGGACTCATAACGGTAGCCAATTGACTCAATTCATTGGAACATGGTCTCATACTGGTTGCCCATGGTCTCATTCTGGTTCTCAATAAATTCACATAGTGGTCCGTGGTCTCATACCGACGCTATAACGATTCATTGTGGTGGTTTATGGTCTCATTCCGGTGCCATTAGCCTCATAATGGTAACCCATGGAGATTATGTCCCGTCGTCCCGTGTTGGCGGACATTGGACTCATTCTGTGAAGTCTTATCAGTGGTCCGTTGAACCATGTGTTCAGATTAGTGACCTATGGTTCATACTGGTGGCATGTGTTCCCATACTGGTGACCCGTTGATTTGAAATGATGGTCAGTGATCTCATAATGGTGACTCATTGACCCATAAAGGTAGCCCATGGAGTCACACGATCTCAGTCTGGTGATCCATATACTCGTATTAATGGTCAGTGGTGGGATAATACCGATGCACGATGGACTCATTGGTGAGTCATAGGCTCAGTTTAGCGGCTTATGGTCCATACTGGTGGCATGCGGTCTCTTACTGATGACCCATGGACTCATAATCGTAGCCGATTATTGGCCCGTGGTCTCATGCTTGCCCATGGTATTATTCATGTGATCCATATACTCCAATTAGTGGTCCGCGAGCTGATACTGATGCGCAATTGACTCGTACCAATGAGCTATGGGCTAAGAGTAGTGACCTATGGTTCATACTGGTGGAATGTGCTCTTATACTGGTAACGTATGAACTCGAATAAGTGGCCAGTGTTCTCTTACTGGTGAATCATGGACTCATAATGGTAACCCATGGACTCACATGATTGGTCCGTGGTCTCATGTTGGTGGCTCGTGGTCTCATTCTGGTGATCCATAGACTCTATGTGGTCCATGTGCTCTTACATACATATGTGTCATGGACTCATACCGGTGAGTCATAGTCTTATATTAGTGGCATGTGGCCCATACTAGCATAGGACAACAGCATGAGACCACATGTCACCTATACTAAACCAGTATGAGACCATGCCTTAACTGATTTTATATCTGACTATGACTATTTAGACAATTCTGTATCATAAATTGATATTATGGTGCTTAAAATATAAGGTAATTACATGAAATTACCGTTAATTGTCAACTGACATTTAAATAAATCATTAAAAGGTGCACTCATTTAACCTTTAAGTGACCTGGGGATGTGTGTTTTAGACACTTCGTCTGACGTGTGTGAATGATGCCAGGAACGTGCTGTTCTGTCAAAAGAACAAGTCAATAGATGGCATTCCTCCTACATTAGATATATATTACATACATGTATTTTTCACATCCTACTCACCAGAAAGTATGTTGTTGTGAATTTATTTCTTTAAACAAATTACTTTCCTTGGATCCGACGTCTTTCCATGTTTGTCTCCGACGTCTTTCCATGTTTGTCTGAGGGCTGGCGTGGCGCAGTCGGTAACGCGGCGGATTTGTAACCGGATGACCCGAGTTCAATCCTCCGTGGTGCCACTGAGTTTCGTCGATGTGTTCTTGGTCAAGACACTTTCCCTTAGCCACGGCCGTCGGATGGGGACGTAAACTGGGCGGTCCCGTGTATCCCGTGTATCGATCTATCCTCCGAGCACGTTAAAGAACCATAGGAATCTATTCGATAATAGGAGTAGGGCTATATGATTCCTATGTATCCTTCCCCTCTCTCTGGGCGGCTCTAAATAACTTGTACTGTGTTGATGAGCCGTTAAACAACATTCAACATCAACCATGTTTGTCTTTATATAGAGATGTGATGGATATATAGCGTTTGTCATACTCAACTATAGTTATATGTATGTGTGTCCTTGTATGTACGTGCACCTGCAATTCCTGATGTCTTATCGTGTGCAGTGCTAAAGCCTTTGTACTCACGATTACTGAAGCCACTTTTTTATGGGGAATTTAGTCGTGGTGAAAAGGCGTCGACATTTTAGCTAGGCGTGGTCGTCGTGCTCAGGGTTGCGGGTTCGAGTCCCAGTGTCGCCGTAGTTATTTTCTTTTTCTATCCTATTCGGACATATTTAAGGGGGTGGTCTCAAAAAAAAAAAAATCATTTTAAAGCAGACGATCATTATAAAATCTACATTGATCCAATACGTGAAAAATCGTAACGAACTGTTTTTGTGTATTGTCGACAGGGCGGTTCTAGTGTATGTTCTTGTGTCTGTCCGTGTGTCTATCTAAACGTTTGTCTATACTTTAGTCTGTGTGCGTGTGACCGTATGTTTATCTGTGATTGTGTCAGTTTTGTGTTTGTACATGTGTATGTATTGTATCTGTGCATATGTCTGTAGACGACATAAAATATGGGGTGATTATTCGAGTACTTGAAGGTGAAGTGATATATCAAGCTATATCCCATGAATTGTTGATAAACATCGATGAATACCTGCCATTCTCGTTTAAATTACTCGGATTTATATTTCCACCACCTTATAGTTATACATGCATTCATTACCTGTACACATGAATAGACATCCCATTATAGGTTTACCTCCACCAATTACATGTAAACCTCCGAGGTGTAGTCGAATGTAGTTCCTATAATAAAAAGAAATCCCTCCTTTTTCGATGGAAATGGGCATTATAAGTAGGGGAAAACTGCCAATTTCTATTCGATTTTGTGGTTATATGTATAAGAAGCGTATTAATAGGTTTTACTGGATCACTGATGAACATTTTCGAAATTTCGACTCTATGCTTACACTTTGTGAGCAATGAAAACAGTCGATCAATAAAAACAGCTGTACCCTTGACCTGTTTAGTAAACAAACAAGAACTTTCTTACATGTCTTGTGACCCCATGTTTTCTGGTGATTTTTCAAGCGGAAAAATAGTTTTCTATATGAACATTACACTGCTGCATTATCCATACTTGAGTTGAATTTGCAGCAAATCATTAATATGTGACACTTTAACATTGGTGTCTATGGGGAAAATAATTAGTGGTTTCATACCTATACTAATTTAATATGAATATAAATACGAATTAACTTGACAAAGCCAGCCTTAACTACTTAAAGGAACAACTCTGAATAGATGAAAGAGAGACATTCGCGATATCTTCATTGATATTCATCAGACCATCTTTCCAATTACATACACAAATGCATTTTGCATAATAATATGACGTGAATAAGAAATGCGTCCCCACATCGTTGTATGCATCAATTACCGATTTAAGATAAACTGTTCATTACGATTAGTTGATCAATATAGATTTTGTATCGTTTGCTTTGCATTTATAGCCTTTTTTGTCGATACACGTCGTCCCTCCTTAAGGACTATCGGTCAGCCATCTTTGATCCAAATAATCGAAAATCGATGAGATATGGTCAAGTGATTTTTTCAATGATGTACGCATTTTGAATATCTAAAAATAGCCACCAGGTGGCTTTGCCAACTTGGCCTTCTTTCTAAAATATTGTGTGATGGTCTAAACTTGCTCTGTGCGAAATGTAGTGCTTTTGTCCGACATGTCGAGATCATTCCATTTTGGCCCCTAGCTACTAGTATCATTTCACTTGAAACCTGCTTGCATATATTAAATATACGGGAATATACAACTCCATATTCGTGCATATTTTGACGTGTTTAACTCCGTATTCGTGCATATACGGAAAAATGTAATTCGTATTCGTGCGTATTCGGAAATATATAACTCCGTATTCGTACGTATACGGACTTATTTGACTCCGTTTTTGTGAATAAACCGGGAATATACGGGAATTTTGGACTCCGTATTCGTGCATATATAGATTTGTTTAACTCAGTATTCTTGCGTGTACGGAATTGAATTGAATTGGATTTTATAGTCGCACCAACAGCTAAGGTCATATGGCGACTTTCCAGCTTCCACTGGTGGAGGAAGACCCCAGGTGCCCCTCCGGGCAATTTTCGTGCACGGGCGGGCACCTGGGTAGAACCACCGACGTTCCGCAAGCCAGCTGGATAGCTTCCTCACATAAAGATTCCTAGGCCCCTGAGGGATCGAACCTACTGCGGTCAGGGGCAAGTGATTTCAAGTCAGAGACGTTAACCATTCGGCCACGGACGCCCCCTGCGTGTACGGAATTATATTATATTGCTATTATACAGTTAACAATACAAAATCCATATTGTACAGTTAACTGTATAATGACCTTTTTACTTTTCATAAAGCATGAAAATCGATAGAAATAAACATCAACAAAATGTTAGGTTTGAAATATTTATTTAAAAGTACAGTAGCATAATCAAATTACTAGAAAATATATCTTGTTCTGTCCAGAGGCTGCAACATTTAGCCATCGTTGAAATAATGCCACATCTGATTTCGTCCTTTGTGTAAGCGCTTCGGCACAAAATCATCAAATTTACTTTGAACTTTTCATCGTTATTTAACCAAAGGAATTTTTACTAATTAAATGAATGATGCATTAAACTGAACACTTACGAATAGGCCCAACTATAAAATAGCTGCCGAGAGAAAATAGCATTTATTTCTGGGTATAATTTAAACAATATTTTATTAAAGTACTGAATGGGATTGGACAACAGGCAATGCCTATGCAAGACCTCTCCCGAAAGGTCTGGGTAGGAACTGGGAACAAAGTTTGACATAATAACAGACCAAGTCACGGATGTTAAAACAATATTCAAAAAAAGAGTTGTCACGGAGACGTAAACACGCCATTACCGTTGTTTTTACCAGACACTTTCTTCCCAAGTTGTGCTACCAAACATTTGGAATCAAGGTGGGCGAATCCTTGACATGCCTTACAAATTGATTACATATTCACCTTTGTAGCACGACGTCCTAAAGTACACATCAGCACAGAAATACAATTACTCACATGTATGTGATGCGTTTGCGTTAGCGTGCATTACAACACATAAACTGTTCATTGCTACCATGTAAGATTGCGTAAACTCAAAGAAACTATTCATTACTACCTTACCATGTGCAATTCTAGAATACCCCATTCCTGCCTATTGTTCAATAAGGGAATATTCAACAAGGGTCTAAAAACAAAACAAAAAACTTTGCATAGTGTGTGCTCAAGTTGCTAAGTAGCCAAGAAAGATATACAGTCGTCAAGAATTGCATCAAAGAAAAGAGCGTAACTACCTGTATCTTTGGTGAAAATTCATTTAGGGCACCTGTAGGCCTATGTATGTAGAGCATGCGTACACATTGAGGGAAAAAATGATATACTAGTAACGTCTTTTTTTATTATTTATGTTTTCCATATCAGGCTAATTTATCGACATTTTAGCGTCAAAACAGACCTGTAATTTCTAGAGGGTATTTGGGCAATGGTCTCTCAGTTTTATCTCCACGTATATAAAAATAAATAATAACACACTTTAATTTAAATGATGCATAATATATATAAAGGCCTGCATTCTATCGAGTTTGCGGATGCTGTTTTTTTTAGGAATAAACATTTAGGCGAAACGTTATTCTGAGTGTTATTACACTCACTCCAACCCTACTACCTTCCCCACCCTTTACATTGTGTGCTCTTTTAGATTTTTTAGAATGTTCGTACCTGTGAAAAAGTTGTAGGATATTAGTAATGACTGGGTGGATGCACACAAAAGCAAATATGCACTATAATAACTGATTTCACCCACCCACCTGGGTGGCGATGGGACAGCAACGGGAGTATCGAGAGAAATAGAAAAATGTTTAATTCCTAACCTAGGAGCAACATTTTACAGGGTAGTCCCATTGTTGGTATTATACTAATCCGAGCATTCTCTGACCTTACCAGCCCTTTTTACGATTTTGATATTTCATCTGCACCAGCCAGATGAAAAGGCTTTTAGGGTCAGAGAAAGCTCAGATTAGTATTATACCGGGTTCTGTCGTAAGTCAGTACCCCCAGTGTCAACAGTGTTGGTCTAACTGCGCTCTTCACGCAATATTCGTTCCCACTCAGTAACAAGAAATGCAAAACCAGCAACAATTATTTTTATTCAAATTGTACAATGAAAATTATTTACTTGCAGAATACACATAAATTAAGATCCCGCATTTCTTTAAAATCCGATTTTTGAATAAAGTCCAAATAATATTGGAAAATGTCCCTTTAATTTAAATTGTATAATGTCCCTTTAATCCAATTTTATTTTAAATCATGTCGACATCATCATTATAAACACTCATAAGTAACACCACCCAGTAAGGAATGAAACATTTATGAAAGGTGAAGTGGAGGTGTATTTACTATTAGGCCATATATGCCCGGGTCTATACATCAATTTGAAAAATGAAAAATAAATGAAGGAAAACAGCCCAAAAATGCAATAAAAACTGAAGCCAGAGTGGTTTGGGGGTCAACATTTGTTTATTTTATTTCAGTGTAAGTAATTCACTTTTGTGAAATGTTAATTCTCAAATTTGGCCAACAAATTATTTCTTCAAATACCACACAAGTTCTCTGTCAGATATACGCCAAAACGCACCATTACATACCTAAGTTTTAAAAAAGCCCCCGGACCACCGCCCCTCTCCACCTCTCCACCTCTTGTCAAGAAATGTTTTCTATTGGAGGTGATTTTTAGGTAAGCGCACGTAAGTGGTCTTTTTTTTTACTTTATTCCAGAGTGGGTGGAGGTGGGGTGGGTGGGTACTTTGGACTAGAATAGTCATTTCCTTTCAAACAGGAGTTCATTTCTGTCAAATCCTCGGTGTTACTCCGGCCGACAGCCCCTGCCCCTCCCCCACCCCCATCCTCTTCGCTAATCCGAGTTAAAAAAAAGAATAACAAGAGGCCCAAGAGGGCCTGTGGACGCTCTACTTGCTAACATGGCTCTTATAACATCAATGAAGCGAGTGACTGCCATTAACGTTTTTTTGGAAGTTTCGGGAAAAAACAGCTTTTGAACTAAATCAAGGGCCATAACTAAAGAATCTGTTAAAGTTCAGTAAAGATCAGATGAAAATGAAGACCCTACCTTTAACGAGGCAAAATATAGCATTTTTAACTAAATCAAGAGCCATAACTCCTCTGTTACTGGTCCGACTGGTCCAACATAGAGCTAAAAAAAATATTTATTAAAAAAAAAAAGAAAAGAAAAAATTAAAAAAAAAATAAAAATAAAAAATTAAAATTAAAAAATAAAAAAAAATATATATTAATTTAAAAAAATAATTAAAAAAATAATGTTTGGTAACGATCGGATGAAAAATGAAGGCCCTCTCGTCTTTACGAGGCAAAATATAGCGTTTTGAACTAAATCAAGGGCCATAACTAAGTTGTTACTGGTCCGATATGTTTGGTTTTCAAACTTGTCCGAGCTTTCATTGATATTAACAATCTGATAGAGTTTGGTAAAGATCGGATGAACAATGAAGCCCAAATCGTCTTAATGAGGCAAACTATAGCATTTTTAACTAAATCAAGGGCCATAACTCCGCTGTTACTGGTCCGATATGGCTAGTTTTCGAACTTGCTCGAGCTTTCATTGATATTAACAATCTGATAAAGTTTGGTAAAGATCAGATGAACAATGAAGCCCCTATCGTCTTAACGAGGCAAAATATAGCAATTTTAACTAAATCAAGGGCCACAACTCCGCTGTTACTGGTCCGATATGGTTGGTTTTCGAACTTGTTCGAGCTTTCAATGACATTAACAATCTGATAAAGTTTGATAAAGATCGGATGAACAATGAAGCCTCTATCGTCTTAACGAGGCAAAATATAGCATTTTTAACTAAATCAAGGGCCATAACTCCGCTCTTACTATTTCGATATGGCTGGTTTTCAAACTTGTCCGAGCTTTCATTGATATTAACAATCTGATAAAGTTTGGTAAAGATTGGATGAACAATGAAGCCCCTAGCGTCTTAACGAGGCAAAATATAGCATTTTTAACTAAATCAAGGGTCATAACTCCGCTGTTACTAGTCCGATATGGCTGGTTTTCGAACTTGTCCGAGCTTTCATTGATATTAACAATGTGGTAAAGTTTGGTAAAGATATGATGAAAAACGTAGGCCCTATCATCTTAACGAGGCAAAATATAGCAATATAGCATTTTCAACTAAATCAAGGATCATAACTCTGGTGTTACTGGTCCGATCTGGCTGGTTTTCGAACTTGTCTGAGATTTCATTGATATTAACAATGTGGTAAAGTTTGGTTTATATAGGTTGAATAATGAATGCCCTATCGTCTTAACGAGGCAAAATATAGCAATATAGCATTTTTAACTAAATCAAGGGCCATAACTCTGCTGTTACTTGGCCGATCTGGCTGGTTTTCGAACTCATTCGAGCTTTCATTGATATTAACAACCTGTTAAAGTTTGGTAAAGATTGGATGAAAAATGAAGGCCCTATCGTCTTAACGAGACAAAAGTTAACAACGGACGACGGACGGACGGACGGACGGACGGACGGACGATGGACAACTCGGCATCCCATAAGCTCTGCTGGCCTTCGGCCAGTAGAGCTAAAAAAGATTGATTGAATTGGATTTTATAGTCGCACCAACAGCTAAGGTCATATGGCGACTTTCCAGCTTCCATTGGTGGAGGAAGACCCCAGGTGCCCCTCCGGGCAATTTTCGTGCACGGGCGGGCACCTTGATAGAACCACCGACGTTCCGCAAGCCAGCTGGATAGCTTCCTCACATAAAGAATCCTAGGCCTCTGAGGGATCGAACCTACAGCGGTGAGGGGCAAGTGATTTCAAGTCAGAGACGTTAACCACTCGGCCACGGACGCCCCAATAAAAAAGAAAAAAAGAAAAGAAAAAAAAGGCTTTTAGGGTCAGAGAAGGCTCGGATTACCCCCATCGCAACCCTCATACTAAAAGTAAAATTTCTTGCATCCATTATATGTCATTCAAACAGGGTAATACAGTTACATTCCATTTTCTTTTTATAATCAATCAATCAACACTTCACAATAAATCAAACCACAGACATATTAATAAATAAATTTGTTATTAGGTCTGTGATCAAACTTAGTTTTTGATATGTCAGCTTCAACAGATTCAATCTCAAATAAATTACGCGTACACAATTTCAATACACAATCTATTAATAGACGAACACACATTGGAAAACGGGTTTCGTCCGATGAATGCCTTCCAGTTTGGTCACGTGTAGTGGCTACTGACAGTCGTCTATTTTAATGACGGCTGTGGAGCAGTCTAGTGCAATTCCGGCAGCGAATTAATATGAATCGAAAATATTAAACTAGCGCAGCGTGACAGTGATATTTTGTTTAAGAACCAAGTGTGTACCTTCAATATAATAGCCTATAATTTGAAAATGAAAATTTAAATTTGTTTATCACCACCGAAGATATTAAATGCGACGGGCATTCATGCAGTGAAGAGGCATTCAGTAATATAATTGTATTTATGAGGGTACCGACCCCCTTTACGTACGCCGGATTCCGACCCATATTAGCCAGTATTCCGTACGCCGGGTTGTGGTACGCCGTACGCCGACATCGCAGTTTTTCATACGCGTACGCCGTATTTTTCCCAAAAAATAATTTTTTCAATCCAAAAAATTAAATTTAAGCTAATTTATGTCTAAGATTGCTGGAAATACCATTTCAGAGCACCTAGGTTTCAAAAGTTTCCCGGGGGCATGCCCCCGGACCCCCACTAAAGAGCTCGGGCCCTGCTGGCCCTCGGGCTCGGCCGCTGCGCGGCCTCGCATGGTTCAAATAGTATTCCAGATGCCAACCCTCTGTTAGGGCGTATTCCAGATGCCAGGGGGGGCGGGGTTGGTACCCTCATTTATTATATCCAACGTTAACACTCCTGTATTAAACGCCTATTTATTCATATTAAAGGTTTAATACAAGATCATATCAGAAAGGGTTACTCCCGTCAAATTAATTGAAAACTGATACATTAGTCTGTTAGTGGCAATTACAAGTAAAATGAGTCAATATAGATAGATAGATATTGTTATTGACTTAAACTATTAGATTCCAGCATTACAGATATATTACAATTATAATAAACACACACGTGACAGATATACAACAACATAATCATTACGTTTTCCTTTACTTCATACATATTTAAAAAGAAAATATACTCATAATATGGTATGTAAATGATAAACGATGATGTTCTGAAATAAGAGTCTGTCTGTCTGTCTGTCTGTCTGTTACTTTATTTCTTTCTTTCTTTTTTTTCTTTCTTTTGCAAATATATATTATGAAATTAAAGGTATTGGAGGCGATTTTGAAGAATTATGTGTGTCAATCCACATACAGTCCGGAATTGTATGTGTCAATCCACATACAGTCCAGAATTATATGTCAATCCACATACAGTCCAGAAGTATGTGTGTCAATCCACATACAGTCCAGAATTGTGTGTGTCAATCGACATACAGTCCAGAATTATGTGTAAATCCACAAACAGTCCAGAATTATGTGTGTCAATCCACATACAGTCCAGAATTGTGTGTGTCAATCGACATACAGTCCAGAATTATGTGTGTCAATCCACATACAGTCCAGAATTATGTGTGTGAATAAAAAATACAGTGCAGAATTGTGTGTGTCAATAGACATACAGTCCAGAATTATGTGTCAATCCACATACAGTCCAGAATTATGTGTGTCAATCCACATACAGTCCAGAATTATGTGTGTGAATAGAAAATACAGTGCAGAATTGTGTGTTTCAATAGACATACAGTCCAGAATTATGTGTCAATCCACATACAGTCCAGAATTATGTGTGTCAATGCACATACAGTCCAGAATTACGTGTGTCAATCCACATACAGTCCAGAATTATGTGTGTCAATCCACATACAGTCCAGAATTGTGTGTGTCAATCCACATACAGTCCAGAATTATGTGTGTCAATCCACATACAGTCCAGAATTGTGTGTGTCAATCGACATACAGTCCAGAATTGTGTGTGTCAATCGACATACAGTCCAGAATTATGTGTGTCAATCCACATACAGTCCAGAATTGTGTGTGTCAATCCACATACAGTCCAGAATTGTGTGTGTCAATCCACATACAGTCCAGAATTAATGTGTCAATCCACATACAGTCCAGAATTATGTGTGTCAATCCACATACAGTCCAGAATTGTGTGTGTCAATCCACATACTTTCTATAATTATGTGTCAATCAACATATAGTCCAGAAGTATGTGTGTCAATGCACATAAAGTCCAGAATTATGTTTGTCAATCCACATACAGTCTAGAATTATATGTCAATCAGCATACAGTCCAGAATTGTGTTTGTCACTCCACATACTTTCTATAATTATGTGTCAATCCACATATAGTCCAGAAGTATGTGTGTCAATCCACATAAAGTCCAGAATTATGTGTGTCAATCCACATACAGTCTAGAATAATATGTCAATCAGCATACAGTCCAGAATTATGTGTGTCAATCCACATACGGTCTATAAGTATGTGTCAATCCACATATAGTCCAGAAGTATGTGTGTCAATCCACATAAAGTCCAGAATTATGTGTCAATCCACATACAGTCTAGAAGTATGTGTCAATCCACATACAGTCCAGAATTACGTGTGTCAATCCACATACAGTCAAGAATTATGTGTGTCAATCCACTTACAGTCCAGACCTATGTGTGTCAATACACATACAGCCAGACGTATGTGTGTGAATCCATATACAGTTACTATCGTGCGTTGCCTAGGATGTGTGTGAATCCATATACAGTTTACTATCGTGCATTGTCTAGGATTTGAGTCAATCAATCATGAATCGAAATACCCGTTTGTGGTGGAGGAAATGCCCACTTTGTATGAGTATGCGCGCTTTACTAAAAAAAAAAGTTAAATATAAAGTCATTCAGCAAAAACATTCATGAATCGAGCGCTTTTTAATAATAACATTTCCAAAATCGTTAAAGAAACTTATACAATAAAAAATAGATTTTCTCTGTTTTCAATACTCAGTAATCAATGATGAATATATTACAACTCTTCACTTTCCAAATCACACCGGATATATCTACACAAATTATCTGTGTGTGTGTGTGTGTGTGTGTGTGTGTGTGTGGTTTAATGATAAATAAATTACAACTCTCCTTTTCCACATCACAACTGATATCATCCCTCGAACTATATCAATTCCTCGATCCTACGAACCTCGGTATTGATATTGAATTCTTGGGATGATATCAGGTGTGATATGGACAAATTAGAGTGATCATTTATACATATAATAAATAATTTTAGAAATACGACATATTATATAATGCGTGCTTGCAGGCGTGCATGCATGCAGGCGTGCGTGCGTGCGTGCGTGCGTTTGTGATTATATTGATAACCGCCCTTATATATACCCATATGAATAAACACCTATATGAAATAAAATCACTTTCGAGAGAGGTAAGTAATTATCATGTTCCTCCTAAATGCTATGTATTTGGATGTTTATCAAAACTAAACACGTCGATATAAGACAATTGTCATACTTATATGTGTACCTGTCAGCCCGTATTAATTATTTTGGACCCTGATATAACCTTTGTGATAATAGAACGGTTGTCAATGTAAAATGAAAAAATTTCGACCTCACGTATACGTCCCCTCATCCGGTGATATCACATAATTATATACTTGGCAGATGTCCCTACTATAGATTTTTATTTCTGAAAACGAACCGTTTCTCTATAAGAAAATACCCAATAAAACATAATGTTCATCAATTCAATCAATTTAATCATGTTCCCTTTGTATCTGTATTTATTAGAAATATATATCTATATTCCCAACTTTCCCTATTTGGTTTGCCATCATCAGCGTTAGGTTGGGAATTACAACATCGTTGATCATTGCATGATCATTGCATGAGCATGCTGTGTGCACGATATCCTATTTCGAACACATGAGCATGATGACCGTTTCTTTTGACATCTGCACCGTGTTACAATACTTTCTTCTACAGCCTTCACTGTTAAGATTACAGGAACATACTGGCAACCGGAACCATTGACTGTCTAACCATGCTCCGTTGTTTCCTATATCACTCAAATAAGGATTATTAACATGCACCCACATTGTTAACTGGCATTTTGTCCTCTTAACATACTCAACGAAACTTTCTTCATAAAGTAGCAGCTTTGATAGACCTCGTACCATCTGAGACAACTTGTTGTGTTCTGTGACTAAGGAACGAATGGATCCATTTACTGGTACTGCCTCTCACTCCGTAGTGGTCAAGTTTGTGTTCACGTCTTATGTGTGGGACTTTGTCAACGGCCTTGGCGAAGTCAAGCAGTACAACATTAACGTGCTTGCCCTTCGCCACTTTGGAAGCAATGTATTGGATGGTGGTCAGAAGCTGTGATTCACATGAGCGTATTTTCCTGAATCCGTGCTGGTTGTCGCAAATTATGTTGTAATTGTCGAAATGCTGCTATGCTACTATTATAGTATTATACTACTATGTACAAAGTGTTCCAGCAGCTTGCAAGTGATAGAGGTTAGTGATACGGGCATGTAGTTGGGCTGCATGGTGTGTGTCTCCCTTCTTGAATATAGGTACCACTGAAGCTTCTCTCCAGTCTTGTGGGACTTCTCCAAGGTTTATCGAAATTTGGAAGAGTTTAGCTAACACTGGTGCCAATTATCGTGCTGCTGCTTACAGTATGAGTCAGGGCCTGTTGCTTTGTGTGTTTTCAAGCTGACCAAGATCTTGTGGACACCTTTCCAGTCTGCTGTGATGTTCTGCGTGGGTGGTATATTGCTTGGGCCTTTATCTGGAGTGTTGGAGGTATTCTCATTGGTAAAAGCAGACTTAAACTGTTCGTTGAGGATGTTGGCTCTGGACTTAGTGTCACTCTGGAGAAATCCGTCACTGTTTTCAGTGGTGCTACACCTGAAGATTCTTGACCTTTGCTCTTTATGTAGGACCAGAACGTCTTTGAGTTGTCTTTATAGTCGTTGCTCACTGTTGATTCCAAGTAACTCTTATTTGCCTTCCTTATTTGGTACTGCATCTCCACTTGTAGTTGTTTGAACCGGTCGATGTCTTTTTTCAGTTTAGTTCTTCTCGACTTTTTGTAGGCTCTCTGTTTTCTTCGGATAGCTCTTTTAATCATCCAAGGGTTAGTCATGAGGACATCTCGAATTGACTACACAGTAATCCTCACTTCCCATGTATAAATATCCCGTGGATTGCAATGCTGATATGCTGCATTTCAAAATAGGCCCTGCACATCGAATTGAGACCCCACGAATAAACATTTACAGTTGAATGTTGCACATCTCGTCAATATCCAATACTATAGTTCCATGATGATTCATTGAAGCATTGTCATTCGGTCTTCCAGAGCTTAAAACAACATTTTCTCCGTGTCTAAACTCAATGCACGCTCACGATTGTTTACACAATACAGTACTATACAAGATACAGACTACGGTATGATTGAAGCGATTGCCTCTTTGGATCTAACGTTACGTAGGCCTATGTGCTGAATAAATGTTGTTGTGTTAAAAGAGATTTATGAAAAAGAATACCGTACATATATTTTTGTATTTATATGTATGGTTTGCGTTGTAAACATTCGCTCTTCTCACCACTGTGGGTTTGAGTACCACTGGGAGCTCGACTTGCAAGTGTGAAGTGAGGAAGTGTCGATTATTACGGGTGGCGGGAGGTACAGTACTAGTTCTACCCAGGAAAAGTGTGTGGTCTGCCTCCACCACAAACAAATCGACCATCATTATATATCGTACGATCAGGTTCTGTGTTACCGTACATGTGTACTAATTGTTATATATTATTTTATTGCTTAATTATTATTATTATTGTTGAAGTGATACGGGAAATAATTCCCGAGTGATACGGGAAATAATTCCTGAGTGAGAAAGATTCGCACGAGTTTCTATATCGCAAGAATATTTCTCACGAGTGAATTATTTTCCGTATCACGACAAAAATGTTAATTCTGTGATGAATTTCTTTCCAATCGTCTTTTGACACAAGTATTCCTTCTTATGTCACTCCTTTGACGACAGCGCGGAGTAATATCATGACGTCAATTCGTGACGTAATATCGTGACGTCACAGTAGAGGAAGGGATATGTTATAGATTTTCTCAAACTGGGAAATTTCTATAATTCATCACTGAATATATAATATTACACTATGTTGTTTTTTTTATTGTTTTTTTTTTATGTTTACTTTCAAGAAACTACTAACTGAAAGCAATGGTACTCACAAAAACGTAATCCAAGTTATATCCATAACGATGTGTCTTGATGAGGATGTAACCCCCCCCCCCCCCCCCCCACTCCCCTTCCCGACCCTCCCGAGTACTGAATACTCCTTATTTTATTCCAGAGGACAAACAGTCCAAAAATATGCCTGCCATTGACAAATGAAATGTCTACGAGAAAACGCTGATCGATGGTGACCGCACTAACAACGTATGTGAATCATGGAACAATTCATTCAGCAATATAGTTGGGTACAAATACCCAGGACTGTGGCCAGCTATCCAGTGTATCCAGAAAGATCAGCTGAATGCCCTAACAGAACTTGAACGCATGAGATAGAGTGATCATACCAGAAAACGTGTGCGCCGAGGAACTAAACATCTGCAGCAGACATGTATTATATTTCATCAACCAATTTCATAACAAAAATATGATCAGTTAGGTATTGCTGAATTTCTGTAAAATATAATGTTACTGTAGCTATTTAATTAATCAATATATTACTGAAGATATGTGTATATTCTTATTTAAACGTGTCTCGTAAAAATAATATTGATATGGACATGAATAACCATTGGCTCAGAACTTTAACAAACAATATTTTAAACAATTAATGTAGCGCGACCGTTAATGGTTTTAGTTTATATATTTCAATGAAATGCGAATTCTGTATGGCAAATGGTTGAACTTAACAAATCAAATTAACCACCAGACGGAATATTGACAGAAGAATGGGGAAACGGTTGAGCGACACATTATATACCCTGACAATTTTCGTTAAGATGTTATAACATGAATAAAAAGTTATATTTTACCGACTGTTACTTTGAACATAAGGAACAGGTGAGCTAAATGTTAATATTTACCCTAGAAGAAAATGCGCTAATCTAAAACAAACCAGCGCCTCTACATCGAAAGACTAGTGCTTAACTTCAACAAACACTCGCTTCGATAGATGTTAACATCTACAAACCAAATCAGACAAAATATATATTTGGGCTTTAAAGTTTAGTTTTGAAGCTAACATCTATAAGAAACATATTCAAGTTTCGAGTTTGTGGTGCCAGCTGTTCTTGAGTTATCACAAAGATATTTCGGGACCGACCGACCGACAGACAGACCGACCGACATTTGCAAAGGGGGGCATAATTAACCACGACACATTCAACAGTAATACTCAGATTATTAATGGGTTTTTTCTACCTTTGATTAAAATTGAATAGCAGTTGTCAGATCATTAAAGACCGTCTTACACAGAAAGGCCGGACATAGAACACGAACAAATGTCAAATTAAAAATTCAGTATCGTTGAATATAAATTCAAAATTTATATATCATTTTTAAATGGAAAATGTCGTACTCTTGAAAAATGTTGTGTTTTTTATGCCCACGAACAGGTTTCGGGGGCATATAGTAATCGCATCGTCCGTCCGTCTGTTCGTCTGTCCGTCCGTCATTCCGCAGTTCTTGTCCGGACTGTACCTTCAAAACCCCTGGATGGATTTTTAATTAACTTGGCACAAGTGATGACCATAACAAGACGATGTGTCGCGCGCAAAACCCAGGTCCCTACCTCAAAGATCACTCTTGCAGTTCATAGGTCAAAAACAGGTACGCAATTTCGTGTCCGGACCGTAACGTCACAACCCATGCAGGGATTTTTAAATAACTTGGCACAAGTGATCAACATAACAAGACGATGTGTCGCGCGCAAAACCCAGGTAGGTCCGTACCTCAAAGATCAAGGTCACACTTGCAGTTCATAGGTCAAAAACAGTTACGCAATTTCGTGTCCGGACCGTAACGTCACAACCCATGCAGGGATTTTTAAATAACTTGGCACAACTGATCACCATAACAAGACGTTGTGCAGCGCACAAAACCCAGGTCCATTCTTCAAAGGTCAAGGTCACATTTGCAGTTCATAGGTCAAAAACAGGTACGCATTTTCGTGTCCGGACCGCAATGTCATAACCCCTGCAGGGATTTTTAAATAACTAGGCACAAGTGATCACCATAACAAGACGATGTGTCGCACGCAATACCCAGGTCCACACCTCAAAGGATAAGGTCACACTTGCAGTTCATAGGTCAAAAACAAGCCAATGTGTCCAGTGTCCGGTCAATAACTCTGGCATTCCAGGACGGATTTTCAAATAACTTGGCCCAATTGCTCACCACAACAAGACGACGTGTCGCGCACAAAATCCAGGTCCGTGGCTCCAAGGCCAAGGTCACATTTAAATGTCAAAAGTCAAATCTTGTCCGGTCAATAACTCTGACATTCCTGGACGGATTTTCAAATAACAAGTGCTCACCACAACCAGACGACATGTCACGCACAAAATCCAGGTCCGTGGATCCAAGTTCAAGGTTATACTTGACCTTGGATTTTCAAATAACAAGTGCTCACCACAACAAGACGATGTGTCGCGCACAAAATCCTGGTCTGTGGTCCCAAGGTCAAGGTCACATTTAGGGGTCAAAGTTCAAATCGTGTCCGGTCAATAACGTGTGCATGCCTTGACGGATTTTCAAATAACTTGGCAGAAGTGCTCACCACAACCAGACGACATGTCACGCACAAAATCCAGGTCCGTGACTCCAAGGTTATACTTAGAGGTCAAAGGTCACTTCGGGGGCATTTGTCACTTGCAATGACATTTCTTGTTCTTTCTTTGTTTTAAACAACAGTTTGGGTTCTCTTCTTTTCGAGGGTTTGATACAAAATTGGACACGTTTCAACAACTAATTTTATAAGCATCATTAAGAAGACAGATTTACCTTTCTGTTGATATCAAATGTGGCTATATGACATTTTGTAACCGTAAGCCGCGGCATTTTTTCCCAGACAAAATAGGTTTAATGACCTTGGAGGTTTGGTGCATATCTGTCTGTTTTCCACTGGTCGCAAATGTGATTAATGAATTGTGTCGTATTGTCGTGATTACTCATGTAACTCTTTAGATCATAAAAGGTCTTCTTTTTCGGCCCTGAGAACAGGACAGTTGAGGTTTCTTCTCGCCTCTTGCTCTCACTCCTTGATAGATCTAGGGACGCAAGTGTCTGTCACAAAGTCGACTCAAGGTGCTTTAGTAAGTATGGCAAACATCAACTCTGCCAAATCGTCAAGCGTGCCAGGAACTGAAGGCTGACTGTGAGGTGTTGCGCTACTTTCACACACATACACAGTATATTCAGTAGGTCAACTGATACTTCTAAGCAGTAGATGAATTGTCTTCTCAGCTTGATGCTGTAATAGATCCCCATTAACATCTCTCTATGCTTGAATACCGGACGATCAGAGGTATAGCTCATAGTCATTGATATCAACTCGGAATGGGGTTTGCGAAACAATGATAGATTCCGTGGCTCTTCTCAAGTTTTTCTCATTTATCTTTGCTTGGAATGGATGCAGTTCTTTGCGCGAAGAAATAACTTATGATGCCATATTTGCCATCTGGAGAGTGGGCTCTAGCAGCTTTGTTATTACTTTTATGCTGCATACTTTCTACTGAATCCATTGATGTTACCCTGAAAGTTGCATGTTGATTGATAGTTTATGAATAGTTATGTGACTTGTGGAAGAGGGACACTGAATCTCCTGTTTTGGAGAGGTTCATTTGACCCGTGGACGGGTTGTGTCAAGACTCAGGGTGTCATTAAAACATACTGGAATGTGTCTGACGTAGTTTCAATGATCATACTCAATTGGACATAGGCTTTAGAGTGAAGATATATGCATGTCAAGGTTACTTTCCTTTGTGTCTGTCTTTGATAAGAGTTAGTATTATTAGTATTTTGTCCAAATACTAGTAATAAGAATAAGGCAGGACAAACTTTCATTGGATGGGGGCAAAATATAATTATTTATTGAGGTTTGTCTCAAAAGCAGGATGCATTGTAACAAATGGAAAGTGCCATAACTAGTATAAATCAAACATCTTCACACGGATAAGCTGCCAGTGTACAATTGCTTTTTTTCTGATTTATGAACCATTTTAAAATATTTATTTATTATATATTATTATTATATATTATTTATTTTTTAGACATTATATTTATTTATTACTTATACTAATGAATTACATTACATTTAAAAAAAATTATCATAGCTAAAAGTAAAATACTAACACCTTTATTTCTGGAAACGTCCAATATTACATGTAACTTTAAATGGTAACATAATGTTCTGTTTATTTTACATATCGTAGCATCTATATATATACAGACATTTATTTATTTATTTATTAATTCTTTTATATATCATTAATGAATAACATTTTATTATCAAATAGTCACTGTTTCAGTAAAGAACTAGAGCCTTTATTTCTGGAAATATTCAATATGTATGACAAATAACTACAAATGGTAACGTACATTTCGTGTTTATGTAACGTAACATAAACTACATTGCGTTTTGGAAATTTGTTTTATTGCATTATATTTTGGTTTTTAACATATCTGACAAATAATATAAAATATACATACCGTTTTGTCGCATATAAACAATTTTGAGTATTACATTTTCAAAACATGATAATGGTAACGTATTTCAATGGATATCACGTATCCACTCTCATTTAGCAAACATACTTCATTTTTAGCAAATGCATACCGTTTCAGAAAAATATATCCTTCAAATTTCCCAGATGGGGATGGCGTCTTTTGATAACTTATGGTCTAGTTATTATTAAATGAATGATTTTTTTGGTAACGAACAGGGTGTAACGTAAACTACAGTATATTTTCATATTTTCATTATGTTGAAAAGTCTGTCTAAATTAAACAATTCATAAATAACATAAATATGGGTAGTAGTTGATGTTCATAGCACATGTTTTACTCATATTCAAATTTATCGAAGGTGTTTTGGAGCTTTTTGTATGGAACTTTCAGAAAATCTTACCCTACAAAATTCTCCCAGGGTGTGTGAGTGTGTGTGTGTGTGTGGGGGGGGGGGGGAGGGGGGGGGATCTATAGCTGACTCAAGGACTATAGCTGTACTATCAGCCCAGGGTGTGTGAGTGTGTGTGTGTGTGGGGGGGGGGGGGGGGGGATCTATAGCTGACTCAAGGACTATAGCTGTACTATCAGAAAAATAGGCTCCTTATGTATTAGGGATATCATATAGGTTCTTTTTACAATCATGTTATCACCCAGAAAGGCTCCGATTTCAATATTAATTTCTCTCTAGTATGTTCGAAATAACTGTTTGTAACCTTCCTGTAATTGATGATGCTCCGTCAGCAATGGAACGCTTCCATACATCAAGGAAACAGTATCAGCTGGCTTCCACACATCAAGGAAACAGTATCAGCTGGCTTCACACATCAAGGAAACAGTATCAGCTGGCTTCCACACAACAGTATCAGCTGGCTTTCACACATCAAGGAAACAGTATCAGCTGGCTTCCACACAACAGTATCAGCTGGCTTCCACACATCAAGAAACAGTATCAGCTGGCTTTCACACATCAAGGAAACAGTATTAGCTGGCTTCCACACATCAAGGAAACAGTATCAGCTGGCTTCCACACATCAAGGAAACAGTATCTGCTGGCTTCACACACAGTATCAGCTGGCTTCCATACATCAAGGAAACAGTATCAGCTGGCTTCCACACATCAAGGAAACAGTATCAGCTGGTAACATTGCCCTTTGATCAAAGATATTCAAAGATATTCAATACCAGTTACGGATTAGCATCTATAAGCAATATCTCAGCATATTTAGCGGGGACGTCCAGCAGACTTTCGTTGTCATTATATCCGTATTGCACGCCGTTTGCACAATAATCCCGTACACCCGAGTTATCACCGTGAACCTAGGTTTACGGTTCAATAACTAGGGTTTCTGCCCAAGAAACCAGGCAGGTTTTTTTTATATTTTTTCCTCTAATATTAACCCTCCATATATGGAATCTCTTTCGAAACCCCGTTAACTTCTGTGCCCGATCCTCTCGTGTTTGGGTATCGCCGCCTGTGCGTAGGTGTACCAGGCTAGAGGCGTAAAAACTTATCGTTTGGGAGAGGTGGGTGTTGGCGACAGTGTTCGGGACCCCATAATTGCGCCAGCAATGGGCTTTAGAAACGATGCCTTGGAAGGAGGTATCATACACTGAAATCACAGAATTTCGCAGACGTAATCACATTTTAATTGCACCGTTAGATAGCCTTAAAGTTCCCGGCATGTTTTGTTTCATGAACATGTTATGCTTATTTAACTCGAAAACAATACACAACAATATATATATTTACACATTGTCATATCTGTGAAAAGCGAGAATAAGATTTTATTTGATGACGTAGCAAACTTTGAACAGGTAAATTAATCCACAGGTAAATGTATTTATCAATTATCTGGCAATAGTTGTGCAGCTATACAATTCAGATTTATCTCATTTCCCTGTGCAGTCACGCAGTGGTAAAAGTAGTATCTACGTCATGCAAATAATACTTATGGTTTTTCATACAACTTAGTACAGATTTTGAATGTATGTTTCTCTCTGAGACTATCAAAAAATGTCATATGATGTTTAAGAGTTAAATATGTTAATTGATAATACTACAAAAAGGGTGGCAATTCATCTTTAAATGGACACATGGCATTGATTTTTCAAACCGTTAGTTTTTCTACATAACTTGCATTTGTTCAGTCATTAATAATAATTATAAGAATAGTATAAACCAAATTGTTTGTATATTACTGAATTTTGATAATACTGCACCAATAATATATTTCACATTTGGTAAAATAGCTAAGAAAAGTGAAAATTCAAATTTTATTTAATGATATGCATGCAAGTTTAAGTCAAAATGTTGCTTCATTAATAAATAGAGAAGCCAGTATTGATGCTTAATAAAAACTTCAAGATCGCCTTGTGTCCCTTTAAGGCATTGGAACACGCTTCAAATGCGCGAGATAAGTCTATGATTCGATGTTTGGTCTTCTAAAGGGACAGGGTTTTGACCACAAATTTGACGGTCCCCAGGAGGCCTGAAGGCGGGGTCTTCACTGATCTTCAAGCCAGCAATCCCAGCATTGGTGGTGGTCACCAAATTCGATGGTCTTTATTTACAGTCACAGATACCCAGAGTTGTCAATGATGCATCTCAATCGTATGGCCCAGGAATGCATTTCTCATCGGGTTTCTCCCCAGTCATTATTTCCCCCCGTGTTTTAAGACCACTTGATCATTTGTGCAAAATTTCCGGATCGTGTGAAGTCGATCATTTCATTAGTTTTAGGCTAAAACTTTAAAGCGCAATTTTCTTTGGCTTCCAATCTACATGAGAAATTATCTTTTGTCGCTTCTTTGAAGTTGTTGATCATAATTTGTTTAGGCATGATTGCGAAGGGAATTCTACATTGATATTTTATTGTTATCTCTCATTCGGATCCGCTGGATGGTTATTCACCCAAGCCGGCATGCCCATCTTTTCTGAGCGAAGACGTGATGCAGATTGCGTACGTCTGGGTGACAGAGACTATACTTTCCCCAGTTCCCGGAGGTCACTGCCGTTGCCGAACATGTTTCTGCTTTTTCGGCATGGTGGGATTCGTCCCAATGTTTATGTCATCGGATCGGGATCTGGCCATACGGGAAGCTTAGTCTTGGCAAGTATCTCGAGAGTTTTCCGGGATATCGACCCCTCGAGCCAAAACGGCGTCAGTACTTCTGTACAACGACCACAAAGGTGGCAAGGCCATCGCCAACAAATAAATAAATACAATAGCTCGAAATAGGTCCTTAAAGCTAAACAGTCCCTATTTTAACTGGTAATAACTCAATGAATATGAATGAGTCACGTGTGAAGTAGTTTCAAATCGACGAACACCCAATAGTCGGTATATAAGACAGAAATCGATGCGTAAAATTTCACAATTTTATTTAACCCTCCGTACATCGATAAATATACGGCTTAAGAATATATGTGATAATAAAAACAGTTGCCCGGAACGGATTTGAACCACAGCCTTGCACTTTAAGTTTAGAAGGATGTACGCTGAACCACTAGACTACGGCTATTTATTGGTATGTTGAAGCATTTTTTAAC
This sequence comes from Cyrtodaria siliqua, assembly GCA_037043455.1. Taxonomy (NCBI): domain Eukaryota; kingdom Metazoa; phylum Mollusca; class Bivalvia; order Adapedonta; family Hiatellidae; genus Cyrtodaria; species Cyrtodaria siliqua. Next base: position 86,543 of record JAWPHD010003993.1, read on the forward strand.
ACTAATTCTAACACGACCCTCCGCAGGCTTTCATATACACTAAGAAGAAGAGAGACAAGCTACGATAAAATACAGCTGTTCCATTAATTCCCAGCGTATATTTCATCCGTTGGAAGCGCCGCGTTACATGACGTCACTTGGTAAATATACGTCACGAAGACAGGACTCAACAGTAGTTGTAATGAAATGTTAATTACAACAAACCTGCAATGCTCCCAAACCGTGCACATCCCCGATATAAACCCATCATATGCATCAGTACAAATAACATTAATAAGCATCTTTGAACAAGGTGAGAACGTTTGACGTCATACAGCGCAAGCTATATGACGTAAGCAGTGACTTAATTGTTTTGTCACGTGACTACTAGTGTATTGAAACACAAAACTTTACATACGGGGGCGCCCAATGGAACAGCCTGTAAACATAGCAGCCTGATTACATTGACCTCCTGGATAATATATAGTACCTCTACCAACAATAACAATGGTGGTTAATTGTTGGGTTTAGAATCGAAATAATAAATAAGTACCTGTATTTTAATCGGTGAATAAAATACAGTTAGTCGTTTCGATGCGAGTGATTTAAATCACTCGTGCCTAACGCACTCGTGATTTAATTACTACGCATCCGAACTCCTAACTTTATTTTATTCACCGATAAAAACACAGGTTACATATTTTATTATTTCTTAAATAGGCATTACGTTAATAACTAGCACGCACACAAATTAGGATATCAAGCGCTAAATAACAAGTCTAGATACGGTTGTTTTGAGGCGAAAGTATTAGTTTCATATTGATAATATACAATTATGGACTTTTCAGCTGTTATACATGATGTGATATGCACACAAAAAAATCATTATTGACCGAGGCGATAGCGAGGTCAATAATGATTTTTTGGTGCATATCAACATCATGTATAACAGCTGAAAAGTCCATAACTGTTTTTTATTATATAACCCTCAATTTACAATTATATAAAACAGGTCAATATCAAAAAAACAATTATATAAAACAGGTCAATATCAAAAAACAGGTCAATATCAAAAAAACAGGTCAATATCGCTAGATATTTTTTCTAAAAAATTACTTTTTAGCCAATGAAAACGCGTACTTATTATAGGTTATATAATAACAATACAGTATGACACCAGGCAATGTTAAATTTACACGTGCCACAAGATGGACTATATATTTATTGATCCGTCTTGAGTTTTCTTCAAATATGTTAAGTTATTTTTCCTCATAATAGATGGTAGTTAGTATACCATTTTCTCAAGTAGCGTTATAGTTCAGTGGATAGAGCACCTGACTTGAAATGAAAAAGTCCCGAACGAGTTCGAGCCTCGAAAGAGGCTAACTTTTTATTACTGTAAAAAATACTGTTACCTGTGTATAGGTACGATGTGCACTGGTCGATGTCTATACAGTATATGATTTCCTGCGCTATATTTGCTCGCTTAACTACCCGATTTCGACATGAGCTGGTGAATATGAAGTTACAAAGACACGCCTACAAAGAAGAAATCGATATAGAGACTCTGTAGCTTTAAGGCTTTACCGCTTATATGGATCTTCGTTGAAGTGAAACTATGTCAGATGAAACTATATCACCCGTTGTTAATTCAAATAGCTAGTACTCAGTCATGTAGCTTGTACTCAGTAACTATACATTTGTAGTGTGTGTTGATTATTTTGACTTTTTTAAGCTTATTTTCTCTTGGAATTTTGGTATTTCTAAGGTATGTAAGCCAATTATTATTGTGATTATCATACTATTATAGTATAATGCTATAAGGCGAGTTATATGTTCACATCGTACTAGAAAATTTATTAATAATGACATTGCTGAAAGATGATTTTAAATTCGTTTACGCCTTGAATTCAGTATAGTGAGTTCAGATCCACTCTACAGGTGTGAGGTAGTGGAGGAAAATCGTGTCTACGATCTCTAGAGGTATAGAAGGAAATGTATTAGTGAGATATTCTCAGAAACTTCTGTCAATATTTCAATGAAACTGAACAATTTTCCTTGGGCAGTGCTCTTTAAGATGTATGATTTTCGTCGACTCATCTGATCCAAAATGGTGCCGTTGCTAAAAATAGACAAAATTAAGAATAATTAAAAGAATATCTCCTGCAAAACAGCTTGTTCAGTGCAAAGAAAATGTCATGTGCATGTTTCATGGATTAAGTTAATGTTCATTTATTGTCAAATTCTCAAGATCCGAATTTCGCACAGAGTTATTTATGGAAATGTATAAAAATGACAACTCCTCTGAAAACAGTTTCAATATTTCAATGAAACCAGACAACAATAATCCAAGGGTGATGCTTTATTAGTTTTGTTTTGTCGTTGCTGCCCGTAACCGAAGATGGCCGCTTTTTCTAAAAACAAACTGAAAATTAAGAAACTTTAAAACAGCATCTCATCCGAAACTGGTTAATCGTTGATAATGGGAAGTATCGCAAGTTTATGATTTTTAGAGTCGCCATATTATATTAAATATGCTTGCCATGACATTGTAAATTTAAGTTGAGTTGAGGGTTGGCGTGGCGCAGTCGCTAGCGCGGCGGATTTGTAACCGGAGGTCCCGGGTTCAATCCTCCGTGGTGCCACTGAGTTTCGTCGGTGTGTTCTTGGGCAAGACACTTTCCCTTAGCCTCGTCCGTCGGATGGGGACGTAAACCGGACGGCCCCGTGTATCGGTCTATCCTCCGAGCACGTTAAAAAGCCATAGGAATCTATTCGATAAGAGTAGGGCACGGTTCCCGGATTCCTATGTATCCTTCCCCTCTCTCTGGGGCGGCTCTAATTAACCTTTACTGTGTTGATGAGCCGTTAAACAACATTCAATTCAATTAAGTTGAGTTATGAAGGAAATATATAAAAACGTCATCTCAGAAACCTCACCCCAGAATCCGCGTTCATTTTCTTTTATGAAACTTGGTCACCATAAACCGTGGTCTGTCAAATTGTGTTTGTTGCCGCCGGTGATCCGAGATGGTTGTCAAAGGGACAAGGCGCTCTAGAAGAGGAAGTGTGTTAAATCAAATACAAATTAAAACCTGTGTAATGTGCTTCTGTGCCATATGAAATGTCCAAATGCATTCAATTAAGCCGCGTGTTACCTTCCGGTTAATTACTATTAAATGAAAATGTTCGGTCTATAAAGCTCGACGATTCGGCTGAGATTTGTTGCTAAATCATATTAATTTAAATGGGGATTATACTGCTAACAGTTGTTTATTTAGTTACTTATAGTGTACTTCTATCGCAAAACTAGAATGTATAAGAGCCTTAAGGCATAAGGGTATTACTATGAATGATTTATAGAACAAAACTATTTCAGGCCACACTTAAAAAATAGTATGTTTACCATTTCCCGACCGACTCGAAAAAAGGGCCCTACCCAAAAAGTTTTTTCGGTTTTAGAACATCTTCTTATTTTTTAATATTCTCGGTCGCATCGAGCTGTCGATAAAAAACAAAAGTGTATTCGTCGATTAAAGGTCGATATTAACAGCGTCTCTATGACCAGACATGTGATCGTCGGACAGGTCTTCACACATTTCACTGATGAAGAGTTCTAAGAAAAAGGTTCTCTGTTCGAAGGTTACGATTGTAACACATCCGCTAAAGGTACAACCGCCGCTAAAGGTAGCAACCGCCGCTAAAGTTAACAATTTCAACGCTAAAAGTAACAACCACCGCTAAAGGTAACAACGCTAACGTTAAAAGGTAACAACTTTTTATGTCAACGCTAAACATGCTAAAGGTAACGACTATTTACGTGTACTGAAAGGTAACAACTATTTACGTGTAATAAAAGGTAACAACTATTTACGTGTACTAAAGGTTACAACAGTTTTCAACATCGTTCATTGAAAATTGAGTAAAAATGTCTTATTAGTTACTAGAGGTACTGTGGCACCAGATTCAAAACGTTTTACCTGTACCTGTACACCGGTCAGTGTAATTGTACATACTGGTCAATGTAAACTGCGATCCCTCAGGGGCCTAGGAATCTTTATGTGAGGAAGCTATCCAGCTGGTTTGCGGAACGTCGGTGGTTCTACCCAGGTGCCCACCCGTGCACGAAAATTGCCCGGAGGGGCACCTGGGGTCTTCCTCCACCAATGGAAGCTGGAAAGTTGCCATATGACCTTAGCTGTTGGTATGACTATAAAATCCAAATCAATTCAATGTAAACGGTAATGTAATGAAGTGAGAAAATATCAAATATTGATTGTCACTGATTCTATTTTATCAAAAAAAATCAAATCCAGACACTTTCAACGTAACAGAATCGATTGACATCATTTATTAAAAGAATGTAATCCTCAATCTAAGACATGACAACCATTGATTTAAACATATACTGAAAGGAAAAAGAAACGCATAATGGGTATTTCTGCTATATATGTTGTATGTTTAATAGGCTGCTGCTAATATAATGGTACAGGGCGACATTAGGCATGTCCTTTCGGAAAGAAGGTTTAAACAGTATCGAACACACCTATGGTTACCCCTTTAAAGTTTCATTATCGACAGAATGTGCATTTAGCTCAAGCAGTTGAGCAAAAGGCTTTAAACTTTGCAATATCTTAACATTAAACACAATACTAAAATGGCTTGACTTTTTCAAGCGAAACTTCAACATTTATGAATTTCGTGTAACAAAGTATACTTTGATTAAAAGGTCGACTACATGACAGAGTTGTCCTTTCTGTAATTAGTTGTAGCCCCTTTTTGTACAAAACACGTTGAAATATATCTGGAATATTACGTGGAATTAGGTGTATATAATAGTGTTGTATAGGCAATTGTTTGAATATGTGTTTCATTTTTCCTTTCAGTATATTTTATTTCAAAGATAACATACCATACACATGTTACATACACAGACCTAATAACAAACAGATTGGACACACTATGAAAATTCAATTCAACTTCCAGTCAGTGTATTCCTTAATCCTATCATAATCAACCTCCCATGGACATTACAGGTATCGCCGCCACGTATCATAAACAAACAATCCAATCATTATTTTCACCAATTAACCAATTACCTGACATGCTAATCCTTTTAATTACCCGCCCAGGGGCAATGTTTTCACAGATATAATTAGACGGCAAGTGTTTATTCTAGATCATTCGGAAAACTCGGTCTTGATCCAATAAATCATAGCAATTACCCAAAAGGATTCGCAAATAGCGAAATTTTGTAATTCGGCGGAAAATACCGGGAGAAATGGAGCTCCCGGCGGGAGGCCGGGAGATCCCATGAAATTCCGGGAGAAATTAGCTCCCGGCGGGAGATATCACATGTATGAAATTGTGTAAATTTCAAGTGGCACAGTTCGAAAATTTCACAAAATATTTCCCAACTTTAAACACACATATCATGAAGAGTTTTATAGATACAAGTTTCATTCAAGCCAAATACCATCACAAATTTAATTTTCTTTCCAATGATAGTATTTTGTTTTCTCTTACATTGAAAGCAAAAAAGGAATTTGATGGAAACTTTGACTATGTCAAAACATTGATTTTTAAGACAAAAGAGAAAAATGATGACATTTTAATATATTTTTTTTTTTTTATACAGTTTCTTATTTTGAAAATAAACATAAATTACTATAATACCCTTATGCTATTCACTACGCATCTTTTGGATGTATTCTCACCTCGAGCGTTTAACAATACCTGGCACCTTCGCTCGAGTGGTCACACGCGATATTAACTTTGTGACTTTGGTTTAAGAAGTGGGTAACTTTGTAATAAGTAAAAATACATGAATTTTCTGTACGATATTGATGAAATTTGGTAAATGAATTAAATAAAGATGATATATGAATACTACAAAATTTTGTTGTTGTAGCTTTATGGGATCATAATAAATTTCATCAGCAAAAAGATGTGCGGTTTCAAATGTACTGAGTGTATATCTGTGTTACATATAATAATAATAAATGGATTGGAACGAAAGCAAAATGACGATAGAGATCCTTTCCATAATGACAACCATTAAATAGAAATATGCGAGGTAAACCATAAGGAGTCCAAACTTAGTGTTTTCGAGATCATTTTGCTGATGAAATCATAATTAATCCTTAACACAGCTACATATATATAGTGAACTGTTCTTTCTTTGAACTGAGACCATTCCATTTAAGTGACATAGGGTCTTATGGGGAAACGACTGATCAGCAGCGGACATTGTAAACCTGATAGCCTTACTCGCAGGCTGATCTGGTTTTACAATGGACGCAAAGGCTATTATAGTCGTGCTTAGCCGGTTAACGGTTAAAATCATGGCCGGATACAACATTTGAGTTAAGGTATGTTTCTGTGTGTGCGGGGGAGGGGCGGTGGAGGGGGTGGAGACTGAGGAGGAGTTAAGGTATGTTTGTGTGTGTCCAGGGGAGGGATGGAGGAGGGGCTGGGGACTGAGGGGGTAAAGGTATATGTGTTGGTGCGGGGCTGGGGCGGGTGTGGAGACTGAGGGGAGTTAAGGTACGTTTGTGTGTGCGCGGAGGGAGGGGCGGGGGAGGGGGTGGAGACTGAGGGGAGTCAAGGTATGTTTGTGTGTGTACCTGGGGAGGGGCGACGGAAGGGGTTGTGACCGAGGGGAGTCAAGGTATGCTTGTGTGTGTGCGGAGGGAGGGCGGGGAGGTGGTGGTGACTGAGGGGGAGTTAAGGTATGTTAGTATGTTAGTGTGTGTCCGGGGGAGGGGTGGGGGAATGACTGGAGACTGAGGGGGAGTTAAGGTATGTTTGTGTGTGTACGGAGAGAGGGCGGCGGAGGGGTTGAGAATGAGGGGATTTAAGGTATGTTTGTGTGTGTGCGTGGGGAGGGGCGGGGGCAGGATGGAGACTGAGGGGGAGTTAAGGTATGTTTGTGTGTGTGCGGAGGGAGGTGCTGGGAGTGGGTGGAGATTGAGGGGGAGTTAAGGTATGTTTGTGTGTGTCCGGGGGTGGGGCGGGGAAGGGGCTGGAGACTGAAGGGCGGTTAAGGTATCTTTGTGTGTGTGCGGAGGGAAGGTCTGGGGGTGGTTAAGGTATGTTAGTGTGTGTCCGGGGAACAGGCGGGGGAGGCACTGGAGATTGAGGGGGAGTTAAGGTATGTTTGTGTGTGTGTACGGGGGGAGGGGCGACGGAAGGGGTGGTGACGGAGGGGGAGTTAAGGTATGCTTGTGAGTGTAAGTTGGAAGGGCGGCGGAGGGGTGGAGACTGAGTGGGGTTAAGGTATGTTTGTGTGTGTGCGGGGGAGGGTCGGGGCGGGTGGAGACAGAGGGCGTTAAGGTATGTTTGTGTGTGTGCGGAGGGAGGGGCGGGGGAGGGGGTGGAGACTGTGGAGAAGTTAAGGTATGTTTGTGTGTGTCCGGGGGAAGGGCGGGGGAGGGGCTGGAGAATGACGGGGAGTTAAGGTATGTTTGTGAGTTACGGCGGAGAGGTGGGGGAATGGGTGGTGACTGAGGGGGTGATATGTTTTTGTGTGTGTGCGTGGAGACTGAGGGGGAGTTTAGGCATGTTTATGTGGGAGTGGGGGGGGGGGGGGGGGGGGGTGCAACTTTGTAAAAAAAAAATGTCGGACAAACACACAAAAAACGCTTTTCAAATTAATTTTTAACTTCTCAGATTTTAGATGGCAAAAAAGCCGCTGTGGTTTAAACCAGGTTCTAGGGTGCACCAAACCTCACTGTTACCCTACTGTCATCCCAATAAACGTAACAGTGTAAATAAAGATATTCCTATCAGGTTATAATCTCTAACAAACAAGGCAGCATTACGGCAATATAAGTAAAACACATAAGTTATTGTGTATAAATAATATAAAAACAACAAAAGCCTAGAAAGCCACAAAGTAAATACTCAGTGACTTGACAGAAGCCAGAGCAACAAGAGAACAAATCGTTATGGGTACGACAGGACAAGATTAAAGACAAACATCAAACGCTACCGTCCTATAAGGATTTATGTAGGCGTCATCATTGGATCCACAATCTGTCCGGTCATCGAACAGCATAGTGGCGAACTGTAAATGGGTTAACCACATGCAGTACTTTCCAAAATGATAGGGTCATAACCTCTTGCTTTGATAACTTTTTAACAAGTTTAATAAAGATTGCATGAAAGTGATTACGACCAAAGATCTTACGAAGTTTGTAAATCACATCACCATAGAAGTCGGGTTGTGATAGTCCTTGTCGCAGAAGAGTTCTTAAATTACTTTTATATTTTATATTTTAAAAGTAGATCAGGGTTACGATAATATATTTTTGCAAATGTTTTTCGAAGTTTATGGTAACGGTAGCCCTGCTGGAGTAGCTTTTTAGTTATACACACATTACGAATACACGACTACAAGCTCTAGAGAAACGAATAAGTTGAGAAACATAGATCCCATAAGAAGTAGTTCGGGGGACATCATTAACAATATCAAAATTAAAATCATCTATCTTGTCATAGATTTTACTAATTATTTCGCTATTTTCAATACAGAGATGTAAATCAAGAAAAGAAGTGACAGTATCAGAAATGTTAGCTTTGTTGAGTTGAAGTTCCTTAGGATAGATATTATTAACCATAGTAGAAAAGAAAGGATTGTCAATATTCAATGTGTCATCCCTAATACCGAGAGGTGTCATTAAAGGCTTCAATTACATCTGCCTGGGTATCGGATGAAAGACTCAACATGAAATCTCTTTCATAGCAATACAAGCGACAAGAGGTGCACAGTTCGTACCCATAGGGATACCAAAAATTTGTCTATAAATATAACGAAGTTTGGTTTACACAATATTTCTTTCATAAGGTTCACATAAATTATAATAGTAAGGATCTGAAAACAAGCTTATCAAAGCTTATAAAAATTCATCTAAATAAAGAAAATAAAGCAGGCTAAAATAGTCAAGAATAAGGAATCAGAATGGTAGATAATTTGCGTATCTGGACTATTTCTTAAATTGTAAGTTGAACGATCATTGACGTCGAAGGGAACCAGTTCTGAAAGGAAGCTGGGCGTAAGATTATTTTTCAGTTTGTAAAATATAATCAGTTTGTGGTGTGGTTTTCACGTCGGTTAGCAAGAGGTTCCCATTTTGTTTCGTCATACAATTTGATATATACTACAGAGTTTTGTCGCGCCAGTAACGATTCGTGCTGCTTCAATTTGATGGCTTCAATGGAATTACTTTGTTCTTGAGTGCAGCTGCACCAGACAACATCACCATATTCTAATAACGGTCGTATGAAGGACATGTACATGTATATGTGTAAAGGTTTGGCTGTTAAGAATGAATTTCAGGTTTCGAGGAATACCAATACGTTGCCACGTTCGGTTAGTGATAGATACAATAATTCTAACGTCGTAAGTGAAAAATCATCGTTTTCTGGAAAGTGATAAAACGGACTGAGAGTATCAACTGTGTGAATTCTCTGAACGATCTCATATGACATAAGCTGTAGTTTGCTTTCTCATAAAATAAAGTATTTGTTATTTCAAAAAAAGAATTTTTGACTTTGTAATCTTAGCAATTGCACTTACGACCTTATGTTATTAAATAATCGGAAAGAGATGTTCATCAAAAAGTTGTATCTGGCAGTTACGACCTTATAAAATATAGTAAAAGCGATTATTAAACCACTGTAAGTGTCTTATAAAAGTCTGCTAGTTCATGCTACACTGTTGATCAAAATATAGAATGCATATGGGACCATGCGTGTGATGACAATGTTAGAATATATCTATTAGAAAATGTTTTATTTGTTAAATTTTAATCTCACGGATTTTATAACCACGATCTTATTATTAATTTAATTAAATAGTAATGGTAACATAACATACAAATACAGACACGAATTGTGTTTCGAATTAATTGTTGTAACAATTCAACACCATAAGACATTGTAGTACGCTGCGACTGAATGGAGATGGACAGACATAAACACATACACACGTTTTCATGGGTGGATGTTAGGATGAGTGGATGGACAGACATGTATGCATGCTCCTTATTTAACACTTAAATAGTTTTAGTATTTTTGCAAAATTTATATGAACAGCCTGTCGCAACGGGTTTATAGATAAATACTAAACGGTAAATATCAGCCGTTTATGTTCTTATCTTGTCTGCCGTACGCGTTCTGTCTCCACGATAGATACGTTTATGGATTTCGTCCCTTGTTTATCAGTACTCTAAGAGAGAACAGAGAAAATGAGGCGGAGAAGGGAGAAATGGGGGAGGGAGAAGACGACCTCACGTAGCCCCTACCCATCAGTGTTGGGAACTAACAAATAATAATGATAATAAATTGAAAAATATATTTAAATAAAAGTCATATTAACGTGCTATTTGTTGAAAACAAACATATTTTAAGTTTTCCTGAAAAAAATGTCCCAGAGTAATTAAAATATGTTTGTTTTCAACAAATAACACGTGAAGTCCAGACTCCATTGAACCTATACCTTTAGGACGTCCTATTGGTTAAAGGATGGAGGGCTGTAGACCTTATGACTACACACAAAACAAACAAATAACACGTTATTTATTTATTTATTTATATTTTTTTTCCGACCAAGATTTATCAACTCCACGTCAGACAATCCCTTACACATTTTGAAATCAGTTTTATGTTCTAAGAATGTATTGTATAATGTACCTAGCCCAATTTCTTGTATGTAGGCAGAGCATAGCGTCCGCTCCGGGAGCCGCCATTTCTACCGGTGTTTCCTTCAAAACTTATTCCGATAAAAAGTCTACTTAACGACGACTTGTAGTTTGCACAAGACAACTTACGAAATGTACATAACAACTTATGAAATGCACAAGACAACTTAGAAAATGCACATAACAACTTAGAAAATGCACAAGACAACTTAGAATATGCACATAACCTGCGAAATGCACATAACAACTTAGAAAATGCACATAACAACTTACGAAACGCACATAACAACTTAGAAAATGCACAAGACAACTTAGAATATGCACATAACAATCTACGAAATGCACATAACAACTTACTAAATGTACATAACAACTTGGAAAATGCACATAACGACTTACGAAATGCACATAACAACTTAGAAAATGCACAAGACAACTTAGAATATGCACATAACAATCTACGAAATGCACATAACAACTTGGAAAATGCACATGACAACTTAGAAAATGCACAAGGCAACTTAGCAAATGCACATGACAACCTAGAAAATGCACATAACAACTTACTAAATGCACATAACAACTTAATAAATGCACATAACAACTTAGAAAATGCACAGGACAACTTAGGAAGCGTACTGCACAAAATGGAAAAGGCCAACAGAAGGCAGCCGAGGCTTTCCATACTTTACCGCATGGGTATGTATCTATCATCTTCGTTGGAGTGAAACTATGTCACCCGTTAAAGACACATTTCCCAACGCTACTTGGTCATTGAAAAAGCTTGAAAATTTACAGCCAGCACGCTTCATGGCTGATCAACTCAGGCATTTAAATTGAGGCCCGCTCTTAGTTTTTTATTTGTATAGCATGGTAAGAATAGCTTAACAACACTATGTAATTTACTTTAATGAAGAAATATATGTTCATAAGTTAGCTTTTGATTATAAAACTTATCTGGTATTTCTTAATTGTTTTTAGACCAAAAATCAGAGCACAACACAATACATATATAACATTGTTTAGTGTTATTATGTGTACTGGTCACAAATGCTTTATTGGGTGGGCCTCACAATCTGAAGAAAAATTGAATATCACACTTTGCTCATGAACACAATAGGCTCCAACTATGTATTTAATAATTTAAATATCGCCAACAGCACTTGTATAAAGCACGTGCAACTGTGTTATATAAACTATTCAAGTCCAGACTCTATTGTGCCCATCGCGTCAGGTTTACCTCAACGTGTTCGTTGGCGGGCGGACTTTAAACCTTAGAACTACACACACACACACACACACACACACACACTATATAAACTATTGTCCATATTTAAGGATTGTTTTTCATGTTTTGCGATGTTATCGAATTATAACACGGCAATGATGGGTCACAAATAACATCGCAAAAAATGAAAACAATCCTTATAATTACAAACTTATATCAATGATAATCTTTGCTGACAGTCGATTTTTATTTCACATGCCCCAGAAAGCTCTGAATTAAATTAATTTCCGTTGAACCGATGAGCCAAATCACACATCCAAATAGATCTAGGCCTAGATTTTTACGTTTCCTAAAAAAAAAAATGTTTCTAGTGGCGTACTGAGTAGATGCTTTTAGGCACTGCAAACCCCGACCAAAAACCTTTTCCCTGATAGGCTATGCTCTTTTTATCCCCAAAAGTGTCTCCCAAAACTCCGATTAACTCGCCAGAGTGAACCATTTTAACAGCGGAAAAAGGTTTAAAATATCGGTTATTCTTATTGATTAAGCTTTTTAAACTAACATGACATACTGAACACATAATCATAAATAGCATTACCTTTACTGAGTATCTGTTTAAATCCGCTGTTTATTAACATTCGTTGTGACGTTATGGTTTTCAAAAAGTGACGTCATGTAACGTCCGTTACGTCATCGTAAATAGGAAAGAAAATCAGGGGCGTTGCCAGGTGGAAGGTCTGAAGCCGGTACCGTTCCATTTCTTCCCTAATATAGTGTTGGGAAGCCCGAGCATACTCCGGACCCATTTCGCTGCTCAAATAAAACGTTGGGCTTCCAGTTTAGTCTGCGCCTGCGCAATTGGAACTATTTTATTTTGACGTGTTATTGAAAAATAACAGGACACATTTAAGAATGACTAACCAATCAGATTGCAGTAATTATACTCCGACATCAACAATAGGGCGGAGATATCTAAGTACTGGCGACATGTCAATTCAAATAGCTAGTACGCATACCTTTGTATTGTATGCTGATTATCGGTTCACACGTTTTGACTTGTTTAAGCTTATTTTCTTTTGGAATTTTGGTATTTCTAAGGTATGTAAGCTAATTATTATTGTGATTATCATATTTATTATGATTATACTCTGAAATACTCTGGGTCAAACTAGAAATGGTGGGATCAAAACCATTGCATGTTGCAGCATACTACCGACCCCATGAGTCAGATGCTGTAAGCCACGAGGAACTTAAAAAATCAATAGAACAGGTAAATCGATCAGACGGTCATATATGGATACTGGGCGATTTTAACTACCCAAAGTTCACCTGGGATGACAGTATACCAACCATACAGCATGACTGTAAGTACATAAACTTATATGATGATTTTACAGACCTACTTGATGATTATAACCTCTCTCAAATGGTGAGCGAACCCACAAGACTGGAAAATACCCTGGACTTATTTATAACAAACAACCCTACCCTTGTAAGTAAAGTTGAGATACTACCAGGAATCTCGGACCACGACATTGTTTATGCAGAAGTAAACATTAAACCCCAAGTAAGTTACCAAAGACCGAGAGTGATGCAGATCTACAAAAAAGCTGACTGGAATGGCCTATCAGACCACATGATGGAGTTCCAGAAATACGTTATGGTAGACCATGAATCTAAATCCATAAACAGATTATGGCTAGACTTCAAGACAGCACTACAAAAAGGTATAGACACACATGTCCCAAACAGAACAGTAAGTAGTAAGCCATCACTCCCCTGGATGAACCAAGAAATTAGGAGGTACATCAGGAAAAGAGACAGCCTCTTCCAGAAGTACAAGTTGAGTAGAAAGGCAAGAGACAGGCATGACTTTATAGACATGCGGCACCTGGTCAAGCAAAAGCTGAAACAAGCACATGATAGGTATATCAGCGAAATTCTGAGAATATCCGAAACAGAATCGAATGAACCAGGAAACCCTCCCACATATTCAACAAAAAGGTTGTACTCCCTCCTAAATAACGCCAAAAAAGACTCAAAGGGAATAGCGCCACTCAAAAAAGAAGGTAAGCTGTACACAGAAAATACAGAAAAGGCAGATGTTTTAAACATGCAATTTCAGTCCGCCTTCACGCCTAAATCCCCGCTTAGTCTAGCACAACTTGCCCAAATTGCGGTCCAGAACCAAGTAGACACAGGTAGGCTATCTCCTTCCTCAATTCCAGAAAAAAACATCAGTAAGTATACCATTATGCCAGACATTATTATTTCAGACAATGGAATCCTGAAATTACTTAAAGATTTAAACCCCCACAAGGCCGCAGGACCAGATAGGCTAAAACCACTAGTCCTTCAACATCTCCGTGAGTCCATTGCCCCCATCATAAAGGTAATCTTTCAGCGTTCTCTTGATACAGGTACAGTACCCAAGGACTGGAAAGATGCAAATGTATGCCCCCTATTCAAGAAAGGTGATAAAGGTCTAGCCTCAAATTACAGGCCAATTTCCTTGACATGTATCCTTTGTAAGGTATTAGAGCATATAATCACTACAAACCTTGTTTCACATCTAGACCAGAATAACATTCTCTATGATTTGCAACATGGATTCCGCTCTAAGCGGTCATGTGAAACCCAACTGGTAATGCTGGTCGAGGAACTTTCAAGAAACGCCATAACTGGCAAACAAACAGACCTTATCTTACTAGACTTTAGTAAAGCATTTGATAAGGTAAGTCACGAGAAGCTCCTATTTAAGCTGCACCAGTTCGGCATCAGAGGTTATATCCATCAATGGATTAGGGCATTCTTGTCCAACAGAACACAAACAGTCATCCTTGAAAATGACAAGTCCTCAGAAGTTCCAGTCACTTCTGGAGTACCACAGGGATCAGTCCTAGGGCCTATATTATTCCTTGCGTACATCAACGACCTGCCAGAGAACATCAAATCAAAGGTGAGGCTCTTTGCTGATGATACAGCACTCTACTTAGCAGTGACAAACCTCCAAGATGCTGAAGTCCTACAAAAGGACCTAAACCGCATGGAACAGTGGGAAACTGATTGGGACATGGAGTTCAATCCAGGTAAGTGTACTACTATACATATAACACGCTCAAGAACTCCAATACTATCCCAGTATATCTTCCACGGCCAGATCCTGGAAACGGTAAGTAGTTCCAGGTACCTTGGAATTGACATCAGCAGCAACCTCACCTGGAATGACCACATCCAAAGAACAACATCCACTGCAAATAGGACTTTAGGTTTTGTAAAGCGAAACATAAGATCACAAAATAAAGATATACGGGAAGTAGCATACAAGACCCTTGTGCGCCCCTTACTTGAATATTCCTCCCCTGTATGGAGTCCATATACCAAGACAAATATAAACAAGTTAGAGATGGTACAGCGCAGAGCAGCTCGCTGGACGCTAAATAACTACTCGTATTACGCCAGTGTTTCATACATGCTCAGTGACCTAGGTTGGCGATCATTAGAAGACCGACGTAGTGACTCCCGATTATGTCTCCTCTACAAAATCATATATGGACTTGTTGCCATAGAAATGCCACCATATGTCACGCAACCCACGAGAATATCACGACAGTCCCATCCCCTGGCTTATAGACAGATTCACACCTCTGCTGACTACTATAAGTATTCATTTTTCCCGCTCGCCATTGTACAGTGGAACAGACTGCCAGCAGACATAGCAAAGCTTCCAAGTTTGGATTCATTGAAATTGGCCGTTTGCACCGTCTCCCACTCCATGCCTTAAACAAGAAACGCTGTTTTTATCTTTTAAAAATCACTTTGTCTTGCTCAGACTTTTAACAGTTAACCCTATTATCTTTATTTCACCTTCACCTGTTTTTAAGACGTCTTTTACCCCTTTTATCTTACTCACACTGCACAGACGCGCACCTGCACATAATCTTCGAAAGAGGGTGATGCAGTATATATATATAGAGATAGATAGATAGATAGATTATGATTTTTCGAGTCGCCATATATTAAATATGATTGGCATGGCATTTAAATTTAAGTTGAGTTATGAAGGATATATATATAAACATCATCTCAGAAACCTCACCCCAGAATCCGCGTTCATTTTCTTTTATGAAACTTGGTCACCATAAACCGTGGTCTGTACCCTGTCATATTGTGTTTGTTGCCGCCGGTGATCCGAGATGGTTGTCAAAGGGACTGGAGGCGCTCTAGAAAAGGAAGTGTGTTATTAAAACCTGTGTAATGCGCTTCTGTGCCATCTGAAATGTCCAAATGCATTCAATTAAGCCGCATGTTACCTTCCGGTTAATTACTATGAAATGAAAATGTTCAGTCTATAAAGCTCGACGATTCGGCTGAGATTTGTTGCTAAATCATAAATATTAATTTAAATGGGGATTATACTGCTAACAGTTGTTTATTTAGTTACTTATAGTGTACTTCTATCGCAAAACTAGAATGTATAAGAGCCTTAAGGCATCAGGGTATTACTATGAATGATTTATAGAACAAAACTATTTCAGGTCATGCACACTTAAAAGTAGTATGTTTACCATTTCCCGACCGTCTCGAAACAAGGGCCCTACCCAAATATATTTGCCGGTCTTAGAACATCTTTTTGCGTTTTTTAATATCCTTGGTCGCATCGAGCTGTCGATAAAAAACAAAAGTGTATTCGTCGATTCTTTAACTCGTTCTAAATCATGGTCAAGTGAGCAAGTAAATGTCGATATTAACAGCGTCTCTATGACCAGACATGTGATCGTCGGAAAGGTCTTCACACATTTTATTGATGAAGAGTTCTAAGAAAAAGGTAAAGGTAACAACCGCCGCTAAAGGTAGCAACCGACGCTAAAGTTTACAATTTCAACGCTAAAAGTAACAACCACCGCTAAAGGTAACAACGCTAACGTTAAAAGGTAACAACTTGTTATGTCAACGCTACACATGCTAAAGGTAACAACTATTTACGTTTACTAAAGGTAACAACTATTTACGTGTACTAAAGGTAACAACTATTTACGTGTACTAAAAGGTTACAACTATTTACGTGTACTAAAGGTAACAACTAGTTACGTGTACTAAAGGTAGCAACTAATTACGTGTAATAAAAGGTAACAACTATTTACGTGTACTAAAGGTTACAACAGTTTTCAACATCTACATGTTCATTGAAAATTGAGTAAAAATGTCTTATTAGTTACTACAGGTACTGTGGCACAAGATTCAAAACGTTTTACCTGTACCTGTACACCGGTCAGTGTAATTGTACATTCTGGTCAATGTAAACTGTAATGTAATGAAATTAGAAAATATCAAATATTGATTGTCACTGATTTGTTTTTTTCTATTTTATTAAAAAAAATCAAATCCAGACACTTTCAACGTAACAGACTCGATTGACATCATTTATTAAAAGAATGTAATCCTGAATCTAAGACATGACAACCATTGATTTAAACATATACTGAAAGGAAAAAGAAACGCATAATGGGTATTTCTGCTATATATGTTGTATGTTTAATATGCTACTGCTAATATAATGGTACAGGGCGACATTAGGCATGCCCTTTCGGAAAGAAGGTTTAAACAGTATCGAACAGACCAATGGTTACCCCTTTAAAGTTTCATTATCGACAGAATGTGCATTTAGCTCAAGCAGTTGAGCAAAAGGCTTTAAACTTTGCAATATCTTAACATTAAACACAATACTAAAATGGCTTGACTTTTTCAAGCGAAACTTCAACATTTATGAATTTCGTGTAACAAAGTATACTTTGATTAAAAGGTCTACTACATGACAAAGTTGTCCTTTCTGTAATTAGTTGTAGTCCCTTTTTGTACAAAACACGTTGAAATATATCTGGAATATTACGTGGAATTAGGTGTATATAATAGTGTTGTATAGGCAATTGTTTGAATATGTGTTTCATTTTTCCTTTCAGTATATTTTATTTCAAAGATAACATACCATACACATGTTACATACACAGACCTAATAACAAACAGATTGGACACACTATGAAAATTGTGTAAATTTCAAGTGGCACAGTTCGAAAATTTCACAAAATATTTCCCAACTTTAAACACACATATCATGAAGAGTTTTATAGATACAAGTTTCATTCAAGCCAAATACCATCACAAATTTAATTTTCTTTCCAATGATAGTATTTTGTTTTCTCTTACATTGAAATCAAAAAAGGAGTTTGATGGAAACTTTGACTATGTCAAAACATTGATTTTTAAGACAAAAGCGAAAAATTATGACATTTTAATATTTAAACATTTTTTTATACAATTTCTTATTTTGAAAATAAACATAAACTATTATAATACCTTATGCTATTCACTATGCATCTTTTGGATGTATTCTCACCTCGAGCGTTTAACAATACCTGGCACCATCGCTCGAGTGGTCACACGCGATATTAACTTTGTGACTTTGGTTTATGAAGTGGGTAACTTTGTAATAAGTAAAAATACATGAATTTTCTGTACGATATTGATGAAATTTGGCAAATGAATTAAATAAAGAGGGTATATGAATACTACAAAATTTTGTTGTTGTATCTTTATGGGATCATAATAAATTTCATCAGCAAAAAGATGTGCGTTTTCAAATGTACTGAGTGTATGTCTGTGTTACATATAATAATAATAAATGGATTGGAACGAAAGCAAAATGGAGATCCTTTCCATAATGACAACCATTAAATACAAATATGCGAGGTAAACCATTAGGAGTCCAAACTTAGTGTTTTCGAGATCATTTTGCTGATGAAATCATAATTAATCCTTAACCCAGCTACATATATATAGTGGACTGTTCTTTCTTTGAACTGACACCATTCCATTTAAGTGACAAAGGGGTCTTATGGGGAAACGACTGATCAGCAGCGGACATTGTAAACCTGATAGCCTTACTCGCTGGCTGATCTGGTTTTACAATGGACGCAAAGGCTGGCCGGATACAAATTTTGAGTTAAGGTATGTTTCTGTGTGTGCGGGGGAGGGGCGGTGGAGGGGATGGAGACTGAGGAGGAGTTAAGGTATGTTTGTGTGTGTCCAGGGGAGGGAAGGGGGAGGGGCTGGTGGAGGGGCTGGGGACTGAGGGGGTAAAGGTATATTTGTGGGTGCGGGGCTGGGGCGGGTGTGGAGACTGAGGGGAGTTAAGGTACGTTTGTGTGTGCGCGGAGGGAGGGGCGGGGGAGGGGGTGGAGACTGAGGGGGAGTCAAGGTATGTTTGTGTGTGTACGTGGGGAGGGCGACGGAAGGGGTGGTGACTGAGGGGAGTCAAGGTATGCTTGTGTGTGTGCGGAGGGAGGGAGGGGAGGGGGTGGAGACTGAGGGGGAGTTAAGGTATGTTAGTGTGTGTCCGGGGGAGGGGTGGGGGAGTGACTGGAGACTGAGGGGGAGTTAATGTATGTTTGTGTGTGTACGGAAGGAGGGCGGCGGTCGGGGTTGAGACTGAGGGGATTTAAGGTATGTTTGTGTGTGTGCGTGGGGAGGGGCGGGGCGGGGTGGAGACTGAGGGGGAGTTAAGGTATGTTTGTGTGTGTGCGGAGGGAGGTGCTGGGAGGGGGTGGAGACTGAGGGGAGTTAAGGTATGTTTGTGTGTGTCCGGAGGAGGGGCGGGGAAGGGGATGGAGACTGAGGGGCGGTTAAGGTATGTTTGTGTGTGTGCGGAGGGAAGGTCTGGGGGTGGTTAAGGTATGTTAGTGTATGTTTGTGTGTGTGCGGGGGAGGGGCGGAGCGGGTGGAGACAGGGCGTTAAGGTATGTTTGTGTGTGTGCGGAGTGAGGGGCGGGGGAGGGGGTGGAGACTGTGGAGAAGTTACGGTATGTTTGTGTGTGTCGGGGGAGGGGCGGGGGAGGGGTTGGAGAATGGGGGGGAGTTAAGGTATGTTTGTGAGTGTACGGGGGAGTGGCGACGGAAGGGGTGGTGACTGAGGGGGATTTAAGGTATGTTTGTGTGTGTGCGGGGGAGAGGTGGGGGAATGGGTGGAGACTGAGGGGTTGATATGTTTTTGTGTGTGTGCGTGGAGACTGAGGGGGAGTTTAGGCATGTTTATGTGGGAGGGGGTGCAACTTTGTAAAAAAAAAGTTGTCGGACAAACACACAAAAAACGCTTTTTCAAATTAATTTTTAACTTCTCAGATTTTAGATGGCACTAGATGAGCTTACCCCATCCCTCCTTGGAGCGGTCAGTGGCAAAAAAGCCGCTGGGGTTTGGGTGCACCAAACCTCACTGTTACCCTATTGTCATCCCAATAAACGGGACAGTGTAAATAAAGATATTCCCACCAGGTTATAATCTCTAACAAACAAGGCAGCATTATGGCAATATAAGTAAAACACATAAGTTATCGTGTATATATAATATAAAAACAACAAAAGCCTAGAAAGCCACAAAGTAAATACTCAGTGACTTGGCAGAAGCCAGAGCAACAAGAGAACAAATCGTTATGGGTACGACAGGACAAGATTAAAGACAAACATCAAACGCTACCGTCCTATAAGGATTTATGTAGGCGTCATCATTGGATCCACAATCTGTCCGGTCATCGAACAGCATAGTGGCGAACTGTAAATGGGTTAACCACATGCAGTACTTTCCAAAATGATAGGGTCATAAGCTCTTGCTTTGATAACTTTTTAACAAGTTTAATAAAGATTCATGAAAGTGATTACGACCAAAGATCTTACGAAGTTTGTAAATCACATCACCATAGAAGTCGGGTTGTGATAGTCCTTGTCGCAGAAGAGTTCTTAAATTACTTTTATATTTTATATTTTAAAAGTAGATCAGGCTTACGATAATATATTTTTGCAAATGTTTTTCGAAGTTTATGGTAACGGTAGCCCTGCTGGAGTAGCTTTTTAGTTATACACACATTACGAATGCACGACTACAAGCTCTAGAGAAACGAATAAGTTGAGAAACATAGATCCCATAAGAAGTAGTTCGGGGGACATCATTAACAATATCAAAATTAAAATCATCTATCTTGTCATATATTTTACTAATTATTTCGCCATTTTCAATACAGAGATGTAAATCAAGAAAAGAAGTGACAGTATCAGAAATGTTAGCTTTGTTGAGTTGAAGTTCCTTAGGATAGATATTATTAACCATAGTAGAAAAGAAAGGATTGTCAATATTCAATGTGTCATCCCTAATACCGAGAGGTGTCATTAAAGGCTTCAATTACATCTGCCTGAGTATCGGTGAAAGACTCAACATGAAATCTCTTTCATAGCAATACAAGCGACAAGAGGTGCACAGTTCGTACCCATAGGGATACCAAAAATTTGTCCATAAATATAACGAAGTTTGGTTTACACAATATTTCTTTCATAAGGTTCACATAAATTATAATAGTAAGGATCTGAAAACAAGCTTATCAAAGCTTATAAAAATTCATCTAAATAAAGAAAATAAAGCAGGCTAAAATAGTCAAGAATAAGGAATCAGAATGGTAGATAATTTGCGTATCTGGACTGTTTCTTAAATTGTAAGTTGAACGATCATTGACGTCGAAGGGAACCAGTTCTGAAAGGAAGCTGGGCGTAAGATTATTTTTCAGTTTGTAAAATATAATCAGTTTGTGGTGTGGTTTTCACGTCGGTTAGCAAGAGGTTCCCATTTTGTGTCGTCATACAATTTGATATATACTACAGAGTTTTGTCGCGCCAGTAACGATTCGTGCTGCTTCAATTTGATGGCTTCAATGGAATTACTTTGTTCTTGAGTGCAGCTGCACCAGACAACATCACCATACTCTAATAACGGTCGTATGAAGGACATGTATATGTGTAAAGGTTTGGCTGTTAAGCATGAATTTCAGGTTTCGAAGAATACCAATACGTTGCCACGTTCGGTTAGTGATAGATACAATAATTATAACGTCGTAAGTGAAAAATCATCGTTTTCTGGAAAGTGAAAAAAACGGACTGACAGTATCAACTGTGTGAATTCTCTGAACGATCTCATATGACATAAGCTGTAGTTTGCTTTCTCATAAAATAAAGTATTTGTTATTTCAAAAAAAGAATTTTTGACTTTGTAATCTTAGCAATTGCACTTACGACCTTATGTTATTAAATAATCGGAAAGAGATGTTCATCAAAAAGTTGTTTCTGGCAGTTACGACCTTATAAAATATAGTAAAAGCGATTATTAAACCACTGTAAGTGTCTTATAAAAGTCTGCTAGTTCATGCTACACTGTTGATCAAAATGTAGAATGCATATGGGACCATGCGTGTGATGACAACATTAGAATATATCTATTAGAAAATGTTTTATTTGTTAAATTTTAATCTCACGGATATAAAAACCACGATCTTATTATTAATTTAATTAAATAGTAATGGTAACATAACATACAAATACAGACACGAATTATGTTTTGAATTAATTGTTGTAACAATTATAACATTTAATAACAGAGAACTGGGAGTTGTATTCACTAATGAAAAGAAAACTAAACTATCACCCGTATGTAACAGTTAAAATATAATAGCATTTCAGTCCTATAATAACTAATGTGAAAACAGTGTGTCGGCAAAACTAATACATGTTTGTATGGAATTTTACATATCCAGACCACAAATAATTCGAAAGGCATGTGCTCTTTTTAAAGATCTGTGCGCCCCTCCCCCACTCCCCACCGGATGAAAAATATTGATCGTAACTCACTCTTAACTGTTTTTCTAAGAGTACATGTAAGAGTTGATGCAAGTTCAACACCATAAGACATTGTAGTACGCTGCGACTGAATGGAGATGGACAGACATAAACACATACAGACGTTTTCATGGGTTGATGTTAGGATGAGTGGATGGACAGACATGTATGCATGCTCCTTATTTAACACTTAAATAGTTTCCGTTTTTTTGCAAAATTTATATGAACAGCCTGTCCTAACGGGTTTACAATATCAACATCATACACACAATGGGTGCATTTCAGTCATAGTGAATTTCAAAACATGGCTGTAAAATCGTTTATAGATAAATACGATACTGAAAGGAAAAAGAAACGCAGGATGCGTATTTCCGCTATATATTGCATATACTGCACACTTAATTCCATATATAGTCAAAGGAAATCCCAAGATGTTTTGTAAAAAAAAAAAGTGCAGTTAGTAAATTAGAGAAAGGACACAACTGTGATGTTGTAGACGTTTTATTCACATTTCACGTTGTAACAAGAAATTCATAAATGCTGAAGTTCCTCTTTGAAAAATTGAGCCAGTTTAGTACTGTTTTTAATACTAAATTAAGTGATTGCAACATTTAAAGCCTAAGTTTGCTCACCTGCTTGAGCCAAAAGCGCATTCTGACGATAATGAAACTTTAAAGGGGTAACCATTGGTGTGTTCAGTGCTGTTTAAACCTTCTTTCTAAAAGGACAGGCCTAATGTCGCCCTGTACCATTCGATTAGCAGTAGCATATTAAACATACAATATATAGCGGAAATACGCACCCTGCGTTTCTTTTTCCTTTCAGTATAGACGGTAAATATCAGCCGTTTATGTTCTTAAAAATAAGATTGAAAATAAATAAGCCTTATATCATACAAATGTCTAACCATGAATGTGTACGGCAGAAACGTATGTAATCATGACATCTCCGTCATACATAGCACAATTATTAAAATATGATATAATAGTTAACTAAAACAGCGTTATATTTCAACATCTAATTCATATTATTACCTGATCTCCTATATAAATGCTATATCGTCATTTCTTGCTAATTCAATAAGGAAAAGACTGTTCCCGGTGAAAACGAACTGTTACCGGGCTTTAGTTTCGACTGTTTCCCTCACATGCTGGAATTTCGTTTGCGTGACGTCATGTTGCTTTTTTCACCATAGGTTTCCATTATAAAACAAATTTTCATTTTCACTGTTTCGTACAGTAACATTAATCAGGTAATAAAACAGTTATCACATGTGTGTTTGGGGAACAGTCAAAACTGTTTTCCCTTGGTGTCGGGGGATATCAGTGTGAACTGTTTCCCTCGGCCGATAGGCCTCGGGAAACAGTTCACACTGCCATCCCCTCCACCTCGGGAAAACAGTTTGGACTGTTCCCCAAACACACATGTGATAACTGTATACTACAATCTCCACTGAGGGAGAGAAATACCTACTATTCAAACTGCGCAGATGAACTATTGTAAAATATCAGTTTACCGACTATCTTTTGAATACATTATTATGTAAAACTATTCAATTCGAATCAGACATATAATTTGATATGTCTGGTTTTAAATTAACAGAGCGACGCTAATATCTCGACATACAGTGCATCCTTAAAAGCATATATTTTAGTACATTTTGAAAGACCTATTTGGAAAAGACCTGGTTGAAAGAGATTAATATGACACCGGTAAAATATCCACAAAAGCAAACACTTGTCATTTTAACGAGATAATATCATATCATAAATTATTTTCAGTTCCCAAAATAATGAATGTGACTAGAATATTTGGCAAGAAGCTCAAGTCATATTAAATAGTTTGAAAACTTAAAGTTGAATACCAGAATAAGACCAACGTCTCTCTTTTGTTAGGCAACTGTGTGGAGACAACAGTCAGAACCCGAATTGACTCTACTGAGTTATGTGGGTGAGAAAGCTCAGTATGTACGTTGTGCATTCCATATCTCGATGTACACTTGCATGTTCTTTCCTTATGGTGTCAGATGACAGTTTTTCTTTGTTGGTGCATCGTCAAACGCACTTCATAAACGCGCACATGTGTGCCACACCACGCACACCTTCATTTATACAAATATCAATGACGTCATGCAAACATGTTTTGCATAAGATAATGACACGTCAATCAAACAATACTTGAAGTAATATTAATTTGTTTGACACATGTTTTTTAAGAAACATACTGTGGGTGGTTTTAAACGATATCCTATAGTAATTATGCCATAACTAAAAGTAATTCATATTTACTGTAGATCAGGTAAATAAACTTGATCGATAAGTATTGATTTTGGTGGTGTTGGTACTTTTGGTACCAGTATGTAATTTTTAGCAAACATATTATTTGTTGTGTATGGCACTTAAACAAAATGTATGTATTAAAATAATATGCTTAAAAGTTCCATTTTTAGAGAAATATGAGCTAACACAATACTTTCAATGGCCAGAAAACATCCTATAATGGTATTCTCTTTTTTATATTTGGAATCATGTTGATCGAGTGGTAAATAAAAGAGAACAATACCGTTGATGGGTATAAGAATGCACTAGTGCTAATCTAGTTTCAGTTTTCCTCAGAGGAGCATTTTTTATAAATAAAAAAAATGGCAGCAGGGGGTATTCCGGAATGCAAACTTTTAATTATCGATAAACACAATAATCGCCGTTCATGCAAGCCTTATATACTTTCACTTTCGGTGCTCTAACGATGACCGGGCTGCATATTCAATTTTAACATAGCTATGACCCTGCCATGTACCCTATAATTATATTATATACACATACCCTCTATATCCTTACACACCATGTCCTCGTAACCTATATCATTACATTGTATGTCTCCTTAACCTCTATATCCGTTCATATTATGTCCCCATACCCTCAATATACTTACATATTATATCCCTATACCCTATATATCCTTACATATCCTTAAATAGTATGTCCCCGTACCAATATTATCTTATGTTCCAATATACCCTATATATTACATCCCCATATCCTATTTATCCTCCAATGTTATATCCCGTACTCTCTATATCCGTTCATACTGTGTCCCCATACCCTCCATATACTTACATATTATATCCCTTTATCACATAACGTCCCTTGTTAGCAATGTCGAACACCCATTTAATATTCTATTGTATGACACACGTGTAATACAACCTGGAACGATGTTGATTGGTTGAGTTAAACCTGTAACACTACGCAAGTTTATTAACTGAAACTATTTTATTTATTACAAATTCACCCAGATCTGAGTCATAAACTTATTATTTGTGAAAGCTTATAAAAATAATGCACGTTATACAAAACATTGTTGTTGGTTTGTTAAAAAGTTGGCGTAAACTGCTATTTTGTAAAGAGGTAAATCACGAACTCTTTTATACGCAACGTTATGTGTGAGACGCGACGTTACGACGTCACATATTTTATGACGTTTTGGCGCTAAAGTGTGTCTGACGTCGTGGCGGTTCTATGTCCATCTGAATTAATTTTTACTAATTTGATTGCAATGTTATGTGATAAAAAGGATCTTAAACTCGTTCCCATTCCATATAAGATTTATGAAACTCGTTATGAATTATTTTTCATTTTAACTCGCCAAAAGGCTCGTTAAAATTAAAATAATTCATGACTCGTTTCATAAATCTTATATGAAATGGAAACTCGTTTAAGATCCTCTATATACACTTTACATCCTTAAATATCCTTACGTAGTATGTCCCCGTACCCTTTATATCCTTATGTTTCAATATACAATATATATTATATCCCATACCCAATATATCCTCGGATGTTATGTCCCGTGTCTCTATATCCGTTCATAGTATGTCCATTTAACCTGAATATACTTACATATCATATCCTCATACTCTTTATATCCTTACATATCCTTACATTGTATGTCCACATACCCTCTATATCCTTACATAATTGTGTCCCCATATCCTATATATCCTTACATATTATGCATACCCTCGATATACTTGCATATTATATTCCCATACCCTATATATCCTTCGTAGTATTTAACGTACTCTCTATATATTTACATAATATTATATCCCCATATATATCCTTATATACTATGTCAACTCTATATACTTACTATAATATAGAGGGTATGGGAACATATTATATAAGGATATATAGGGTATGTGGATATTATACTTACATAATTATTATATCCCCATGCACTATACGTCCTTGCATAATATGTCCCATACCCTCTATATCCTTACATAATATGTCCCCGTACTCTCTATATACTTATATATTATAATCCTACATCCTTACATAATATGTCTCCGTACTCTCTAAATGCTTTCGTAATATGCCTACGTACTCTCTATATCCTTCATAGTATGTCACCATACCCTCTATATATTTACATGTTATATATACATACTATACACAATATTCCCCTGTACCATTTATATGTCCCCGTACCTTCTATATCTTACATTTTTTCGATTTTTAAATCTATATTCTATATCTTTACATATTATGCCCCGTACCATCTTTACATACATACCGTAGTATGTCCCGATGTCCACATACCCTCACATACGTACATATTATTTTATTTCATTCGATAAAAGTGGAAAAGAAGGTCGAAAGTGATATATAAACCCGTAGCAGTTGCACATTTAATATGCAAGTTTAAGAATAATAAGGTCGTATCTACCAGTTAAGACCCAACTGTTTTATATATTAAGATCGTATCTACCACTCACAACCTTGTATGATTATAGCCTTGTAGTTACGATCTTTTTGCAAAATATAGCACATCTGCTTTCACTTACGACAAAAAAATAGATGCATAAATCCCTGCTAAAGCCAACTGATATGAGGAAGGGTACCAAACTGAAAGTTGCGCAATCGTACGCGTGTACTGTGTATTTTTTTGCTACGGTCATGTAAGGTCGTAAGTAACACTTACGACCTTATAATTCGTCGATATGATCTTGCCATTTGCCATCGTTGAGTATTTTTACGCTTTATAAGTGTTTATGTTGTTTTTGACATCCTGTATATTAACATTGTTCGTGAGTAAGGTAGGATTTTGTTTTGGAAGGGTTAAAAGCCACCAACCCTTGCTTGGACCAGGAATTGATTTTATCTAGGTCAGAGTTTGAGGTGTTTGCTGCTACAGTTGGATTATCAACAATCAAGTATAAACTGGTGTCATCAGCAAATAGCCTTATGTTGGAGTTGATTTCAGCAACAATGTCGTTAATGTAAATCAAGAAGAGTATCGGACCTAATATATAATCTTGTGGAACACCGGCTCCGGTTTTATTTCAATTGTTTTATTAACAATTCCATTGTTAAAAACGACACGTTGCTGTCTGTTAGATACATATGAAGAGAACCAGTCAAGAAACTTTTCAATTACTTCGATTACTTTAAGTTTGAATAGTAGGCCGTCATGCCACACCCGATCGAAGGCTCTGGATATGTCGCAAAATACTACTCGGATTTCTTTTCCTTTGTCCAGAGCTTTACAGAATGCATTGTAGAGATATGTAAGTTGGTTTATAGTAGAATCACCCGGGATAAATCCTGATTTGGCAGAGGTAAGTATTCCGTGTCTGGATAAGAAGTTGAATAAATACTTGAACACACATCTATGGTGGCATATTTCTGCCTCGAGATAGCTAGATAATTATCATGATTATTTAGAGATAGTACCAGGTATTTTTCGAGATAATATTGAATGTTTGCGAAAATCTTATAAAATGTGTAAGATAAAATTATCTCAAATTATTTTAGTTTGCCACGCTAAGGCCCACTTCTGCCATCATGAATCTGTTTTTTGGAGAATTATTGCGTTACCTGTATCATGCTTTCTTCGAGATAGTAATTGAATTTTCACGAAAATCTCTGAGTTATCTTGTTAAATGCCGCGATACTACTGATCATGATAGTTCTGGTTTCGCGATAAATACTGTTATTGAGTTAATTATAAATATTTACGCGATAGTAACGTGAATTTTCTGATAAATAGTCATAATTGTTACGAAAACAAAATTTCAAATGTTTAAGATTATTCTTACCGCGTTAACTATTGTGCTAACGCGATGACGCGCTAACTATTGTGCTAACGCGATGGCAGAAGAGGGCAGTATTGCAGCAAGTTTTGTTAGATAAAATTGTTGAAAATTTAAGAGAAAAAGTAACATTATCGCGAAAAATGCACGATAAATTATCTAGCTATCTCGTGGCAGAAATATGCCACCATACACATTTACCCATAGTTTCGCCTATACAGGTTAATAAGAATCCATTTGGAAGTGTGTAAACACATTTTGAAAGTAAAAACATGTCGATATCCGCTGTATATTAAAGCAAAATATATTAAAATCATTAAATACTGGTGCAAAGTGGTTAATTCTGATAATGTTATATTACCAACTTTGTATAAAAACTTAGTGGAATCGTGTAAAATGGTGGAAATAATTGGGCGCGTGGAGTTAAGACGCTCCTTGATAATTATGGATTTGGCTATGCGTGAGATAACCCTGATAGGATTGATTGTAAAACCTTTTACACTGTTTTCAAGCAAAAAGTAATCGATTGTTTTATTCAAAAAAGGAATAGCGATTTGATAGATAACCAGGTTTTAGTTATGTATAGACATTTTAAGGTAGAATTCATTTCCGCTTTCCTTAAGATTGTGTTGGTCTAGATTACGTCTATCGTCTCCTTCATTAAGAATGGAAACAGGTAGATATGCCAGAAATAAAACAAAATAGAAACGATCAATACTGTCTAATGTGTAATTCTACTGATATTGAAGATGAGTACCACTTTATTTTAGTTTGTCACTTGTACGATGATATTCGTAAACATTAATATAAAGCTATACTATTACCTCGCCCAAGTATATATAAATTTGTACTACTAATTTATAAATTTTTAAATAATGCTGCCTGCATTAGCTGATAAATTGTATTGGCAAAGTATATTTAAGAAATAGAACATCGTTTACTGTGAATTATCGTTTAATATATCACGGTTTGGAGTTCAATTGTAAACAATAATTTCACGAGCCCGAAGGGCGAGTGAAATTATTTTTTACAATTGATCGACAAACCGTGATATATTATAGATAATTCACCGTAAACGATGTTCTATTTCTATTCTAATACCCCTAAAATGTGAAAATAACGCACACATTTGAAATCTTTCGCATTGCTTTGCTTACTCTCCTAACGTTGCATACGTTACAATGCACAATCCGCAATGCGCAATGCTTATTCTCCTAACGTTGCAAAAATTACAGTGATTTATCGTTCATCATATCGAGATATTTTAAACTAGGCTATATAGTGCGGGTGTATTAGAATAAAGAATATTTTACCTAAGAAATGCCATGATTTAATTCATTATTTCATTCATCCTCTGTAGTGGTGATACAGAGGTTTGAATAAAGGTATCGGTATCAATATATTCATATTTGTTTGCTAGTACCTAAATCAGGTATCCGCGAAGAAGTCGATATATGTGTTTTTGCTAGTTTGGCACAGGAAACATCTGCAATTGTAACATTTAATAATGTCCACCTGTCATTTCATGTTTTGTATTTGCATATATTTGCATATATTTGACGAGATATGTTTGTATAAGTCAATACAGAATCTGTCCTGTGTATATTTCTCCGAAAGTTTTTTTTTTAAAAGATATTTAAAAACCGTCTGGGCGAATAATTAAAATATAGTCAATTCAACTTGCTCAGTAATTGAGGCAGAATATACTTATTAACACATAAACTGAAACAGTTGACGAAGAACTCGGAAGCGTTACAACTTAGAAAATTACGCTAACAAATAAACTGAACAAAATTAAACTGAACACACAATGCCGAATAAATATTTGTGTACTAATTACGATGTATCCCCTACACGCTGCGCCGACGCTAAGCACAATTGGTTTATTTATAGCACATTTAATTCAGCGTTTCTGTGTTTGTCTATGGTTAACAGACGGTAAATCATGTAGTCGACGATAAGCATGCATTACAACTTCAATTTCTCGTGAACCGGTCTAAAAAACTTGAATGGTATAAACACATATTTTGTAGTGTTGAAAGATTACCATTTCACTTGCTGAAATGACGTATTCGTAAACCATTCTACTGAAATGTAGCATGTAGTCATTATTATTATATGTATATTAGCGACAAAACATTCACTCGCCTCTGTAGCGCAATTGATCGATGCGTCGGGGAAGTCAGGGTCCGAGCCTGCTGTTTTCCCTTTTCTTTTTTTTCTTCTTTTTTTTTTTAAATTTTCATTGTTATGGTTTTCATTATTGCTAATTGTAAGGTAGCAACAGTTCCTTTACATTTTTCACTTTGATAACGCAATCTTATAATTACACATGGTAACAGTGAACAGTTTATATGTGTTGTAATGCACACGCTAACGCACACGTATCCCTGACATGTGAACAATTGTATTTCTGTGCTGATGTGTACTTCTAGCACATCGTATTACAAGGATGAATTGTAATCAATATGTAAGGCATGTCAAGGTATTGGAACAGAAAGAAGCGAGGTCGCCCACATTGATTCAAAATGCTTGGTAGGAAGAACTGATGGTAAAAATCGGAAAGAATGTAAGAAAAAACGGGCGTGGCGTGTTCATGTCTCTGTGACAACATTTAGTTTTTTCATTATTGTTTTATCTTCGAATGGCTGAGGCATAAAATACTTTAACATTTCGTGTAGACGAGATCACATATTAGAAATTGCAAATGCAAAGGCGGAAGAGTGATTTTTCAATTTTATAACTCAATAAAAAATAAAAGCAGCGAAACCATGTGTTTCGAAACAATTATTACTATTTACGTTGATCAAAGTAGATGTACGGTAAGAATGTATTATTGCGTTTTAAAAGTCAGGCCGTTTGAAATGATAGGTATTTATGCAAGACAGACTACTGAAAACATCAAAATCACAATGTCTCCAACGGTACCAGTTGTCACATAAAAGAGTTTATGTGTATAATATTTTGAATTAAATAAAATTAAGTAGATGACATACTTGCAAAACCGTTGCAAAGAATATATTGAAAATAAATATTAAAACAAATAGGACATACTAGTAAGTTTTGCCTAGTTGGTTGTTATTTTAATGCAAACGATATTCCTTTTCAAACCGATGCAAACGATATTCAAAACTTGATTTCCATTTTTTTTCAGGCGTTTCAGCATTTTCGTAAAAATACAAGTATAGCATACATTTTAAAAGAAATGGTTGATAAAATATAGGTATCAATGGTTCTTACAATGAGCAGATTTAACTTTTTGACTGAAAATCGTGAACAAATGCAAACGTTATCCTTATTTGTTTTGACACAAGAAAAAGTTGGTCGAGCATCAGTAACAAACGGCTATAGACAGTCTAAAGACGTTTTGTACCGAGGGTTGGGACTATTTTGGTATCTACTTTAGATTTGATTTTATCGCAATCGGTTAAGTTATAAAAAATGTATTCAGATAACTCACCTGATGTGAACGTTTCTGCCATGTTTTCTAATGCGAACGTTATTCAAAAATCACGTGGGTTCCCCGCATTGAAGAAGTAGTCGCTACAAACTTGTTTTTTAAAAATCTATCTTTAGCCGTGGCGGCCATTCAATTAGACATCAAGAGCAACATTTCTGTGAAGTTTAAAGAAAATCCGTCAAGTAGTTTCAGAGGAGTAGTCGCTACAAGTTTTTACTATATAACTATGTAAACAAAGATGGCCTCTGGTAACCTTGGTTAACATCGAATCAAAACGATTTTCAACAAGGACCAACATCATGACTGCCATGCTGATCATTTTAGAAAAAGTCCCATATCAATATCACTTATAATTTTCAAGAAGTAGTCGCCACATATTTGTTTTTTAAAAATCTATTTTTAGCCGTGGCGGCCATCTTGAATTTCCGTCCGGCCTGGACTTTTGCTAGGATCAACTAGATCAACTAGACATCAAGAGCAACATTAATTTCTGTTAAATTTCATGAAAATCCTTCAAGTAGTTTCAGAGGAAAAGTTGCTGCAAGTTTTTACTATATAACTCTTTGTAAACAAAGATGGCCGCTGGCAGCCATGTTTAATGACAATCAAAATACTTTTAGACAAGGACCAACATCATGTCATGCTGATCATTTTAGAAAAAAAGTTCCATATCGATATCACATATAGTTTTCGAGAAGTAGTCGCTGCTAATTTGCTTTTTAAAAATCTATGTTAGCCGTGGTGGCCATCTTGAATTTTCGGCCGACCTGAAATGTTGCTAGGATCAACTAGAAATCAAGAGCAACATTCCTGTGAAGCTTCCTGAAAATCTGTTAAGTACTTTCAGAGGAGTAGGCGCTATAAGTTTTTACTATATAACTCTATTTAAACAAAGGTAGCTACTACTTCGGAATTGGACGTATATCAAATCAGTGCAGATATTGGCTACTAAATGTAACGTTTCGAGCATTTATTTTGCGGAAAAGTGCAGAGATTGATACAGTTTGACAGAATTTGCTCGAGTTTCCTTTCTAAAGATATAGTTT
Source organism: Cyrtodaria siliqua (assembly GCA_037043455.1). Taxonomy (NCBI): domain Eukaryota; kingdom Metazoa; phylum Mollusca; class Bivalvia; order Adapedonta; family Hiatellidae; genus Cyrtodaria; species Cyrtodaria siliqua. Next base: position 119,763 of record JAWPHD010003993.1, read on the forward strand.
TTAATAATTAGGACACTGCCCACAAGACACCTGTCTATATATGACCTAAAATAGAAGTTTGAGTAACTTGCAATATATTCATGATGTGTAATTTTACGTTTTACACAGTACACTGAGTGCTTATTTGGTAGTCAGTTAAAAAAAATCACGGGTACTCCTACCGTCATGCAATGGTACTTACACCGCACTTTTTAAAGTGATATAAGGCTACTCTTTTGTTTTTGAATAGTATCACTATCAATATTGAGGACTTGAACACTAAGAAATAAATTACATCAATCGTTCTATGACCGGGAGGCAACATAGTCTACTATACATAAAATTCAACGGGTTGTTGAGTGAAAATAAACTACCCCAAGATAACGTCTGTTTTCTGTTGTTTCTTGATGTAGTCAACTGGCTTTCTGGTGGAACAACAACACAAATGAGATACCGAAAAGAAACTGTGCAGTTTTGGCAGATTGGGTATCGATCGTTTCATGGCAAATGTTTGCGTTTTATGTCGGGACTTAAACATTTCTGTCAAATATTTGAAGGCCAAACTGACAAAGGACACTTTAATCCTGATGAATCACGGATTAATTTTGCGGTTCCTGCTCGTTGACTACATCAAGAAACAACAGAAAACAGACGTTATCTTGGGGTAGTTTATTTTCACTCAACAACCCGTTGAATTTTATGTATAGTAACCCTTCCAGTTCATAAAGCCCTATGAACTTATATACTGTACTTGTAGATTCCTCAACGGGACTGTTATCAATACTTTTTTCAGCAGTGAATTCCTATTCGTTATTATCAGGCACGTACGTGCCTGATAAATGAACATTATTACAAATGAACGTTTTGGTCGTGTGGGATTTGTCGACGTCTGTCAACAGTATTATATAAGGCGGTAGTTGATTCATATGGACTCAAATAACCTGTGCCATTTGCTTCCCCTGAATACCGGTCCCCTGAATACCGGTATTCAGTTGCACCAGGTCTTTCCATTGTTTATAGCTGTGTCATTCCCACTACGAGTAAAAGAAGTAAAGGCATCAGTTTTTAGAGAGAGCGATTCTCGTGCTGGTATTGCAATAAAAACTGAAAATGTGATCCCTTAAGGTAATAATTTGTGCACAACATAATAAAGTTACTTCCGACTTAATACACGATGATTATTGTTGGACAATGATAACTCTTTCTGGTTAATTTGTATGTATGTATACACCACATCTATAAATAAGGGAAACAACCATGAACAATGTGAATACTGGTCTTTTTCAGATGTTAAGTATTACACTATACGAAGTTCTATGCTTTAAAAACATATGCCAGGGTACACTAATCGTTTTACATTATCTTTGTTGAATGTATTATGTCGAGCAGGAACCGCAAAATTAATCCGTGATTCATCAGGATTAAAGTGTCCTTTGTCAGTTTGGCCTTCAAATATTTGACAGAAATGTTTAAGTCCCGACATAAAACGCAAACATTTGCCATGAAACGATCGATACCCAATCTGCCAAAACTGCACAGTTTCTTTTCGGTATCTCATTTGTGTTGTTGTTCCACCAGAAAGCCAGTTGACTACATCAAGAAACAACAGAAAACAGACGTTATCTTGGGGTAGTTTATTTTCACTCAACAACCCGTTGAATTTTATGTATAGTTCAGTTAATGCGTTTTCACTTAATGTACTTAGTACAGCTGGAAGTAACCCTTCCAGTTCATAAAGCCCTATGAACTTATATACTGTACTTGTAGATTCCTCAACGGGACTGTTATCAATACTTTTTTCAGCAGTGAATTCCTATTCGTTATTATTAGTAAACGAAAGTCTTTTTTTGGATGCTGCATTCCTGCTGGAATCATGATCCGTGTCACACTTTAAAACTTTCACTTCGTTGTCTTCTACACTAATTTTCTTCTTGTCATTTTAAATAACATTTAGTTTGAAATCCAAATTAACCAGTCCTGGTTTAATGCGAACCGTTTGTACTTTAAGATATTGTGTTCATGGTTCTCTATACAGTGTTGAACTATTCCATTTAAAGTACTTATTGAAAAGTTACAGTACGAACACTTATAATAATTAACTTCTGTTCGTTGTTTACATGTGGAGGAAAGTTTGAAAGAAGTGGACTTTTTTTTTTCTTTGATTTATCGTCTCTTGTATAAACTATGTATTTTCCCAATGCTTCTATTTCGCGTGGAACAATATTTTCATGTATGTTTGTTTGAGGAAGTAGTCGCTACAAATGTGTTTGTTTTTTAATCTATTTTTAGCCGTGGCGGCCATCTTGAATTTCAGGCCGGCCTGAAATTTTGCTAGGAGGATCAACTAGACATCAAGAGCAAAATTCCTGTAAAGTTTCATGAAAATCCTTCCAGAAGTTTCAGAGGAGTTGTCGCTACAACATTTTACTGTATAACTCTATGTAAACAACGATGGATGCTGGTGGCCATGTTTAATGTTGAATCAAAATAATTTTCAAAAAGGATCAACATCATGTCATGCTGATCGTTTTAGAAAAAAATCCCATATCAATATAACTTATAGTTTTCAAGAAGTAGTCGCTACAAACTTTTTTTTACAAGTCTATTTTACCCGATATTGAATTTTCGGCCGACCTGGAATTTTGCTAGGATCAACTAGATATCAAGAGCAACATTCCTGTGAAGTTTTATGAAACTGCGTCAAGTAGTTTCAGAGTAGTCGCTACACGCTTTTACTATATAACACTTATGTAAACAAAGATGGCCGATGGCAGCCATGTTTAGCGTCGATTCAAAAACGATTTTTGACAAGGACCAACATCTTGTCATGCTGATCATTTTAGAAAAAGTCCCATATCAATATCACTGACAGTTTTCAAGAAGTAGTCACTACAAACTTGTTTTTTTTAATATATGTTTAGCTTTGACGGCCATCATGGATTTCACATCAACATGAATTGTTGCTAGGATCAACTAGATATCATGGGCAACATTTCTGTAAAGTTTCATGAAATTCCATCCAGTAGTTTCAGAGGAGTAGTCGCTACAAAAAAAGTTTACAGACGGACAGACGAACACCGCACCACGGCATAAGCTCTGCTGATCTTTGAAACCACTGAACCAAACCCCAACTATGATATGGTATCTCCATATGATGCAGATGTTTCTCACACAGTTTGTTAAAACCCCATCAGATGATTATAGAGAAATATCGCATTTCCACTTCATACTGATGCTTCTCACAAAGTTTGGGGGAAATCTGTATAGGAAATAGCATACGAAATATTTTTTCTCAGAAAAATATTCAAGGGGCCAGAACTCACATCAAGAAACACTGAATCAAAACCCAACTACGATATGGTATCTACATGCAGATGCTTCTCACACATTTTGTTAAAACCTCATCAGATGGTTATAGAGAAATAGCGCGTGAACGATTTTTTGCTTGAAAATATTTAAACGGCCATAGCTCGGTCTGAAATTATCAAACCAGAACGGGGAAGAATGCGCACTTTTGTGAAAATCCATCAAGGGGTTATGGAGAAATAGCGCAGAATCATCGAGCCGGAGCGTCATCGAGCCGAAGCGAGACAAATGTTATGCGTATCTCCACTTCATACTGACACTTATCACAAAGTTTGGTGAAATCCATTTAGGGGTTATGGAGACATAGTGCGGACATGTTTTTTGTGTGAAAATATTGAAAGGGCCATAACTCATCAAAATCATTGAACCGTAACAAAATTATGTTACACGTATGCACAGATACTTATGCTTCTCATAGTTTCTTGATAATCCAGCAAGGGGTTATGCAGAAATAGTATGTCAAACATAATTGAACCGGAACTAGACGATGTTTTGCACATCTCCACGTCATGCTGTCTGATGCTTCTCATAGTTTCGTGAAAGTCCATCATGGAGTTATGGAGAAAAAGTGTGGACAAGTTGTTCGTGTGAATATAATCAAAGGGCCATAATTGCCTCAAAAATCATTGAACCGGAACGTGTCACGTTTACCAAGTTATGAACATCTCCACTTCATACTGATGCTTCTTATCAAGTTTGTGAACTTCCATCAAACGGTTATGGAAAATAGCGCGGACAAGATTCTGAACAGACCGACCCCTCTCCCGAACGATAGTCTAGATCGTCTGTGACGCTTGTCTAGAACTGTGCTTCTGGAGAAAAAAAACGCCTTAGCCATTTTACTGAGATTCTGAGGCTGATACAGATCCACGTTCTATCGAAGATAAACAGAATGGGAGAGAGACACTTAATTAATAGTTGAATCAACACTTCCAGTTTAAGCGGTCAGGTCAAAGGTTATAGGGGAAAAACCGCTTACATCAGTGAAAAATTCATCATGTAAATACAGTACGGCGTAAAGACTAAAACGGCAAATACAAGTGAATTATTAACAAACTAAACACACAGATACACGCTTCAGTGTTTGTTTTTACTATACTCAGTCGCACTTTGAAAATATTCCATGAATTAGTGACATATTTTAACAACGATTGCGGCAAACTCCCCACAGTGGTTACTTCCCCTTTTTGTTACATTAATGACTGCCGCCACACACATTTATAGCGGAAATCCAGATAAGTTTAATTTTTTGGTCAAATGTTTTTTAGGTCAATATTTCAACTTGCTTTGTTCATAATATAGGAAAATAGTCTATTTAATAAAGAGATTACACCCAAGCCAAAACAGGTTGAATGTTTTCAACATCTTCTCGAAGGTGATGATCGATGTTATTGCCAATTTGCCTGTTGGTTACGGTAAGAGTTTGCTGTACCAAGCATTACCTAGTGTGTCGCCATTTGCGCGGAGGTTGCGATTGCGACCATAGTAACTTTCTGTTTAACCGGCGTTGAAAACGAAAGTAATCGCTCCGCGAAAATTCAAATAAATTTATTTTAAAATAGTTATCGAGTATATGGCTGGTCAAAACAATTACTTTTATTGAAATGGTATAGTTTAGTTTACTAAAAAGAACAAACATTTTTAATTGGGAAAATACATCGAAATACAAACAGGAAGATCTAATAAGAAAGAGTATAGGCCTAATAATGGACCTTTGGAAACGCCGAGCACGACACATACGAAATATTGCAGTCTCGGTTTGATTGAGACTTCATGAGCGGTAGTGAAATATGCTAGCTACCGCTCACGCCCTCTAGCACCGGGTTGAGCAGAACTCAATATTCATAAAATCAATAATACACAATTTTAACCATCCCGAAGATGGCATGCATACGGCGGTGGACATGGAGATAATTGCTTCCCTATGTCGTACGGCGTATGGTCCCAGTATCTAATAAAATTAAATGCCCCGAAGAGCGAAATAAACATAATGGAATTTAGTTGGGAGCAGCGGTTATGAAGCCTGCGTATCACAAGTAACAGCCAAAAGACTAAGATGGAAAGAGGGGAAAAACAACAAAGAAGATAATAAATTAAATTGCATTTTATGGATGTAGTTGTTCGATCATGACATAAGTTTGTTGCTATAAACAGTCTCGACTTTAGAGTGGTTACTTTTTTTTTTACAGAAATTATATCTACTTTGTGTACTTATGAGCAGGATGAGGGGTTGGGAAGGGGTTGGAGGAAGATACAGAGGAAATAGATATATAAGATAACTGACCAGATAGTGACAGGAACTAAAAAAGTACCTTACAAGTGCAGGTTTATGTAAAAGATAATTCAACATGGAGATATGGAGCTAGTTAACAATACTTTAATGAATGAATTAACCGAGTAATACACTTTCAGAAGAAGAGATAGTGTTAACTATATATTTAGAAGTTCCTAATATATAACCTATACCATAACACTATCTCTTCTTCTGTCTATCCTTTCTCTACTCTATTGTAACAAAGGCCTGTGCTTTTGAGAGAGAGAGTCAGAACATTTAAGAGACATAGTTTGTTTCATTCTGTTTAAAAAACTGTATACTGTTATAAAGTCAACTTGCATTAAATAAGCAAACTAAATGAAGATTGTCTTCTTTCAGTCTGCTGCAACAAAGCATTAATAATACAGTTTATTACATCTATTTATTAAATCTTTATTAAAGTGGCTTGATAAGAAATCAACTTCCTTCAAATATATTCAGTGTTTGAAAGGATCCTTATGTTGGCTGTATGACACTGCTTTATTACCACAATTAATGTATCTTTAAAATACCAATTCATTGAAATAATAAGATATTGATATTAAAATAAGAGTGAGATGGTTTTTAACATCTGGTTAAAAAAATTCTGTCTGGCTGAATACAATGTAGATCTACATTATTATTAATTATATTTGCATTTGTGAAAGGACTTGAATATTGATGACAATATTTTAAATTGGCATGAATAGCAGCTAATGAATAGGCTAAATATTAAATACATGTATATGAATGGTTAAACAGCAATTAAACTATATAAACAGTATCTGTCTATAGTCTTCCTTGTGTTTCTTTACAAACGGCCCTATATTTAAAGGTGTATATTAGAAATTTCAGATCTAAGAATAAAAGTGATAACATGAAGTAATATGTGTTTGGGTGTTTTTTCATTTTGTTATTGAATTTATATCTCATATCTGAATTTTTACCCGTTTAATGTAGCCCTCAAATATTATTTTACATAAACTTGGTTTGATTCATATTTACATGAACAATTGTACCATCCAAATACAGATACCCTACATTAATTGTTACATATGCCTGAATAAACTGTTATATTACACTGAGCCGACCAGTTGTTTTTTTCATAATGTCATTATATGTGGTACGTGTTGCATCTGGTGTTCTGGTACAAATTGATTCTGGTACAAATTGATAGATAATCCATATACACTTGTTTCATAGTAATTGTCAATCACTTCTATATTTTTATAAATATTGATTATACATTGACTAGCATATTCTTTATTTCTGTGTAATTAATCAGTTAAACATTCTCTGTTGCACAACAGCCAAGTGACAAGTTTTTGGAAGAAGAGCTTACAAATATCACCAAAAAATTGCTAAATTCTGCAAACCTATCTAAAGTAGGGGGAATCTTCCTATTTCATTTGCATAGGTAGACCATTATTATTAAACTGTGAGATTATGCTTTTTCAAAAGTTCACCCTAGCAGAAGTTATGACATTATAATTTAACCTTTGTGTTTGTTTTATTTCATTACAAACTTATAGACTCAATAAAACCGAGTCTGTTACTTTTATCTCTCGTTTGTGTTTGTTGCTTCCAATGGATCACCTGTTCAATACTGGCAAATTAAGTTGATTATGGCATAAAGCCTTGCCAGAGATTTATATTAAAGGGTTCTTTCTCGTCTCTTAGCTGAGCTTCATATGTGAAAACCCCAGTCCCCTGGAACTTTCTTATCAGCATCAGACCACCATTTAGATAAGCACATGCAGGTCTAAATGGAGTGATGTGTCTCTGGCTGATTTTTGAGATCCATGGGTCTGTGGTACAACAACACCAGAAAGATCAGTATTTAATATAAATGCTTTTGAAGCATGGCAATTTAATTTACAACATGATGTTTTAAACAGTTGTATGTGACTGATATACTGTATAGGAATTTCTCACAACATCCTTTATACAAAAAAATGAGTACTGTGTATCAAATGGAAACTTTATAATTAATTCATATCTAGGGCAGGCCTATGCATTAATTCATATCTAGGGCGGGCCTATGCATTAATTCATATCTAGGACATGCCTATGCATTAATTCATATCTAGGGCAGGCCTATGCATTAATTCATATATGCATTAATTCATATCTAGGGCATGCCTATGCATTAATTCATATCTAGGGCGGGCCTATGCATTAATTCATACCTAGGCAGGCCTATGCATTAATTCATATCTAGGGCAGGCCTATGCATTAATTCATATCTAGGGCGGGCCTATGCATTAATTCATATCTAGGGCGGGCCTATGCATTAAGTCATATCTAGGGCAGGCATATACATTAATTAATTTAGACATGGAGAAGAATTTCCCCTCTTTTGTCAGAGTTGAATTGGAAGATTTTTGTGAAGGATAACAATTAAAGATGTGAAAAATATTAAGCTCCTCTCTCTCTCTCTCTCTCTCTCTCTCCTCTCTCTCTCTCTCTCTCTCTCTCTCTCTCTCTCTCTCTCTCTGCAAACTAAAAGTAGAGTGATAGTCTAGTCGATGTATTAAATTTCTTTTCCGACCTATTCCCAACTTCATAAACAGTGTGCAAAAATAATGAAAATGTGCGAAAATCGTCAAATTTTACAGTTCTATAGTAGTAAGGAAAATCTCCCATTTTATGGTTTTAAACGCGTATTTGACCATGACAATAACAATTTTAGCAAAATTAACGTCTGTTGTAAATATGTTTTAATAAGAAAACAAATGAGATTAACGCGCAAAAGCAATTGTAAATGCCAGCAAACGCGATAGATACACTCAGCTACAATATTGTTTACATTGGTCGAATCATTAGATATGTGTGATGTTTTTACCCTATGACTTTTGACCGATGACGCCATATTGGATGTTTAACGCAAGTGTTGATTGGTCTATAAACAAAGTGGGAAACTTCATCATTGTATCGGCGAATTAAATGTTGATGGTGAAAAACACTGTAATTCAAAACAATTACACACATGTTTCCGGTTTAAATATTTTCCTGCACAAAGTGTCGAGACGTTTGTAATTACAATCAATCGTCAAGGATGATCAAGACTACCCGAACGACATTACAATCAAGCGTCAAGGATGATCAAGACTACCCGAACGACCAACTCCACCCTTCGTTTGCAGGGGTTTACATAATTATAATAACCCTCCATTCTTGGCGTTGGACTATGCTCGAAAGGCATAGACTCCTTTCATAAAAACTTACAAACTTATATACAGAAGTTATACTCATTTTTTCTAAGTATAAAAGGAGCCATAAATATGTTAATATAAAAGCACGATGTCTATTCATGCCGCAGAGCTGTAGATAAGGATTTTACTATTACGGTTTTTTTACCCTTCATTTTTATATTTAAGAGGTTTAAAGGGACAATATCCCTAACTTTAAGCTTATAAAACACAAAATAATTACGTTACCAAACACAATGCACCAGCCATTATTGGATATTTTATTTAAACGCACTGTCTCCCGATTTTTCACGCGTGTATTTCACCCTGATTCAGTCTTGTCAACAAGTGCAGTAAACTAGGTCACGGGACGGCTCACGCTATGCAAACACACACTCAATAGCGCTGATGGGGTCATTGTCGTACCCGGGGTACATTTACGAGGGATGATAACAAATACGTATACATTTTTTATAACTTTTGATCAGTGTATTCAATTTATTTGAATTTTAAATATAAAATATTTAAAATATATTTGGCGTAGGTGTGTAAAATTTCATCGCACAATCTTCAGCCATTCAAAAGTTATAGACGATCAAAAACAGTCATCTCAGCAATCGCGGAGCACTCCGTCGGAGAGTCGTCAACGTTTACAACGTCGAAAACGTTCAAGATTTCTCGAAGTATCACCCCTCTGCCTCCACACACAGGCGGTGCCGATGGACCCATCGATCAAATACGTTCCAATATCATTCTTTGTTGTACTCGAATATCATCTGAGTCGCCGGTCGTAGCTCTACCATTGATGTAAAACGGCTACCCTTCAATTGTGATTGATAATCATATCCTCAGGGTGAACATTCTTACTATCATCCTCTCATGAATGTGATATTTATATACTGGCACCCTCAACAGGATGTGCTATTTATTTTATTATACCGAACAAATACTCCTTATATACTCATATACTCGATAACGAAGAAAACACTGTTGTTGTTGCTGTTGAAAAAATCTATTTTTAGAACTGAGCTTTTCATAAGGCTAGCGGGATAATATTTTGCGCTATCACCCGCTATGAGGCTGAAACCCCTCCCCCCCCCCCCCCCCCCCCCTCCCCTTTTTGGTACGCAGTATTCGGGGCGTTTTAGACGGTATTCAGTACGCAAAAGCCTGGTACGCAGTACTCGCACAACACACTATTTAGTATTTAGTATTCATAAAATGTAATTTTAAAACCAAATATGTACAAAAAAATCATAAAATGTAAATAAAGGTCTAATTTTGATAATCGGGCCTTCATTCATCTAGCAGATCCCGGCTCTTAGGTGTTTTAGGTCATCATTCAAATTAGAGTTATTGCCCTTTGCAATTTTACACTTAGAATTTTTGTCCGGAGCTAAATAGTATTCAGTACTCGTTCTCTAAAATAAGGAGTATTCAGTACTCGGTGGAGAGTGGGGGTTACATCCTCCGCTATGACGCGTTGAGGATGATAGCGCGAAATATAAGCCCTGCAGGGTATGGGGATTTTGCACGGAGTGTTTACAGTGAGGTATAATAATCTTGAATGACGAGCTGCATTTTGTTTTCTTTTTTGCGCGGGGTTTGATGATTTTTACGACAATACGTTCTGTATTTTATTACTAACTATGGCAGCCTAAATATGTTTTTAAGAAAAATAGAGCAATAGTTAATGATAATCAATATTATTTAAGTAGTTGTTTTATCAAGTTCTAAATTCCGCCAATGAGATCTTGTTTGTCCGGGTACGTTTCTGTATATTTGAGGGCCGTTCTGGAATTCAAAGATTTTCCGGTACGCTTCTGTATACATAAATGGAACCCGGGTACCTTCCTGGAATACCCGATACGACAATGACACCATCAGCCACAATAACAAACCATTCATCACCTGCAAATGTCTGCTATCTTCATTGACACGTACAACAGAAAACAATGTAAATTGTATGATGCACATTAAAACACACATTTTCTACTTACGATTAATTTTATATACCAAACTCCAAAATGGCAACGGCTCTCGCTCTTTGAACATGTGAAGGAAAATGGCCGCATCGCCACAAAAAAAACTATGACGTGAAACACCTCCCGATTATTAGCGTTTTGAGCAGTGGTATCTAAATCACCTTTACGCATATTATAACAAATTCATACACTTATACAAAACTTCCTTAGAATTTTATTAGAATAAAATATAATTCACATCGATTCCAAAACGTCCGCAGAAAATCACAATTAATTGCGTCCATACACGAGTGGAACAGCAAATTCATGCTTCACTGTGCACTATATACGGTATATGGAATAGCCAATTCGGTCCAACATAAGCTCAGTAATAGAGCGTTATAATGATTTCCATACACAGTAATAGTTAACTGAATTTATATAATCATGAAAAATAACGATTATGAAAAGTTTGGCTTGCATGATAATTTTGCTCAAAGTGATAGCAAATTTATTATTTCCATAAGATATCTGTTTCTGCCCAAATTGTCAAAGTTATATTACATTTATTTCTAATGTATTCTGCAAGATATGACCAAAACTGTTTTACAGCTTCGCAATTCCAAAACAAGTGATGAATGGTTTCAGGTAAAATAATGCAAATCTGCTCATACTATTATCTAGAATGTTCATTTTTGTTCGTAAATAGTTAGTTCCCAGAATTCTATGGTTGATTCTATGTTGTAACCAAAATAATGTTGGATCCTTTGTTACTTAAAACGGTATTGCGTAAATTGTTTCGAAATTATAGTTAGGTACTTGGAAAACTTCATTCTTCCATTTTATGAACGACTTGGAGCAAATAAATATTGTTCAATCAACAGATCATAAATGAATCTACAGCCTTTAGTATGCTTTTGGATTAGTGATAGGATAAGAGCGCGTAATGGTTTTGGACTATTTACCCAAGTAGTTTCTAATAGCAGTAACAAGACCTTCATATTCTAAGAAATTAGACCTTATGTAATGTCGATTATTGAATTCTCTGTAAGAGAAAAGGTTTCCATTTGTGTTTAAAAGTTCATTAATTAATAAAATTCCTCCTTCGTACCATCTTCTACAGAAAACGCTTGAACCTCTGAGGCTTAATATCTGGATTATGCCATAAATTAACAACATGAAATTGCTGCCATGAAATCGGTTTCACGTGTTTAGTAAGTATTTTATAACAGCAAACTACTTCTTTCCAAAAGAGTTTGTTTGTTTGTTTGTTTGTTTGTTTGTTTGTTTGTATGGTGTTTTACGTCATTTTCAACATATGTAAGGTTATATATGACGGTCGATGTTTTTGTGGTGGAGACAGACTACCCACTTTTCCTGGGTAGAACCAGTACTGTACACCTCCCGCCATCCGTAAGAATCGACACTTCCTCAATTACAAGTCGAGCTCCCAGTGGGATTCGAACCCGGAGACGCTCCTTTCCAAAAGGGATTATGTATTCTATATAAATTTCGTTTTATAAAATCACTACCAAAATTAACTACGTCTGTGAAAATGGGGCACATTTTTTCACTTACTGAGTATAGTTATTATCTGTCTGGAAATTCTGCGAATACAAGTAGTTTTTAAAGCTGACATACATTTTTTAATATCAATCATTCTTAGCCCCTCAAATGTATGTTTTTGTAATATAATGGTTCGTTTTATTTTATCTTTTGCATTACTTCAAAGAAAGTTATAAAACGTATTTTGAAAAAGTTTGATTTTATCAGTTGATGGGTTGGGGATTCCTATTATCAAATGATTAAGTTTCGATAGTGCTAGGCCTTTTAGAACCAAATTTTTCCCAACGGAGTAAGTATTATTTTAGAACAACTTGCAAGTAATATTCTAATTTCCTCTATTTTAAGGTCATAATATATATTTATCATTGAATTCAGGTTTGGGAATGTAACCCCTAGTAAGTGAACTTGTCTTTTTCCCAACATAAATTGTATTCTGGACATAACTTCGTGTCGCTACCTTTTCTCCATCCAAATCAGATAACGCTAGTTTTGTCAGAATTTATATTAAGCCCGGAGATTTGTGCATAAAGTTTTAATGTCAACATGATGTGTAGAAGTGATTCTTTGGAGCCTCTAGAGTCAAACTGGTATCATCAGCATATTGTGATACTAAAAACTCACTATTATCTATATGAATACCTTTAATTTTAGGATTGTTTCTTAACAGTACAGATAATACTTCTGCACACAGAATGAACATGTAGGTTGACAACGAATCTCTTTGACGACAACCTCTTTGTAGATAGAACCAGTCTGACATATGCCCATTAACACTAGCACGTGACTCTATATTGTGATAAAACATTTTTATCCAACTACTAACTTAAGGGCCAAAATTAAAAAATTGTAAACCTTCTGTCATGAAATTCCTTGATACCATGTCAAAATCAGTGGCGAAGTCAATCAAAAGTAATAACCCTGGAATATTGTATTTCTCAGCATAAAAAAGTATGTCAAACAGTAATCTTTTATTTGTTCCCATAAGTCTGCCCGGTAAAAAACAGTCATAAAACAACGTATATACAACTTATAAAATTCGACCGTAAATCCAGAGTTACCTGGGCTTGTATTGTTGGACATTCTTTTCAATGAATTAAGCATTTCTATATAATTGACAGAACCTTCTACAGACTGTTTTATATTTCCACTTATTTTGGTATATTAAAGTATTTAAGTAAAATATTCTAAGCTATATATATTGTTCTTTCGCTTCGTATAATGTATTACAATGTGTTTCTGTTTCAATCAAAATTTCTTCCTGAGTTTTCAAAATAGCCCTTGATTTGTACATTAAAGACTTCATATATTTTGAGACATAATTTCTATTTTCCAAATTACAAAAATAACTTGAAATATTTTCCCCTTCATCTATCCATCTTGCTTTAGATTTCGCAAAGAAGTGGTTCTAAATTTGATTTAACGGAGTTCAAATATATTTTCTTTTGTTTCTGCTCAAGTAAAGTTTAATGTATGTAATTTTCTTTTTCAAGTTTTTCTGTTTCTTTTAAAACACATTCTTCCTTATTTATTTTCCTTTTCTTTTTATATGCTGAGAAGGCAATCGTTTTCCCTCTAATTTCTAATAGTAACGTCTCAAAAATATAATTGATCAGTTATGTTAAATTTTAAATTTTGTATCGGAATTTCACTTATATCCATATCAGTATCCTGTATATCTGATGCCTTTTAACATAATCTATTTTTATTTTTATTTTGTCCACATATGTTTTGTTTTTTAATAAAGAGTTGTTAAATTTCCACAATGCCTTTTATAAATTTTCCGAATTCAATTGTATATATACGAGTGTAGTTATAACATTATTATTGTTTTTGACAATAAATATGTCTAGTAACGAAGAATTCGACTCTGTAAAATGAGTGGGTTCAGTAATAAGTTGGTTAAACCCATATGAATTATTAATATTGCTGATCCTGTTGTTGTTTGTGTTAAGGACATTACAATTAAAATCTCCAGTGATAACAATGTCTTTTATATTGGTATTGAAGGCTATTTCGATACTCTCTGCAATAATATCCCAGTAAGGGTTGCCATTGTCAATACCAATAATTACCTTCGCAGCGTTGATCTATTTCTCGAAAAATCACTTATGTTCACCCAAACTATCGGTTTTACGAGACTATACACTCCTGTCGAATACGATACTATACATTCATCGTTGGATGTACAAACACATTTATTGGTCGGTGCATGCTTTTAGTTTTACCAGATTTCTTTTTTAACCTTTGCTATAACTTGTACACACCATAACATCATTCATTACCCATACAATAAAGATCTATAAGAACTAGTATTTTTTATAACATATTGTTATCCTTTTAATGTTCTGTTTCTCCTAGAAAATGTCAGTGTATATTTACATAATCATTGAATCAGAAGTCGTTTATTTCTAAGAACTCTAATAACAGCGGTAAAGCGTGTTTCCCGAAACTATACACTCCTGCTAAATACGATACGTTATACTTATGTCTCATTACGTACACACCAGTAACTGTACACACAAGTAATTAACTACTAGCAATTAACTATGCAGCATTGATCTATTTCCTTTCTATTTTTGATATAAAACATACAATTTACTTTGCCGAGAAGATCGGCTTATCGCGTTATCACACAAACTGTCGGTTTTTAAGAAACTATGCACTTTTGTCGAATACGAAACTATACACTTATCGTTGTATGTACAGGCACATTTGGTGGTGTATACATGTATTTAGTTTGACCAGATGTTCTTTTTAACATTTGCATTAACCTGTACACACAATTATACCATTACACATACTATATAAGTTTAATGTTTGTCCTGCTTTTTCCTCCAATCAGACGGTGTGGAATTTTTTAAAAATGGCGAACTTATTCATGTAAATTTCTAACGATCACCAATTTTAACCATTTAATCATAAAGTCAGTCGCTGCGTTCCTTCCCTTAGGGTTTCTTACTTGTTAAAATTTCACTTCATAGCCTCTAACTAATACTTATAAGAACTAATATTTTATAAAATATTTCTATTTCTCCAAGATGATATACCTTTTAAAATGTCAGTGCTTGTTTACATAATCATGGAATCAGAAGCCGTTTGTTTCCGCGAACTCTAATAAACAGCAGTCTGACCTTCTGACCGTGCGGCATACACTCCCACGCCAGTTCTTTGGAATAGAAGGTTTTATAGGAACACAAATTAAAAGTATAGCTTGCATGTACACTTACAACTGTGAAATACCAATAATGACATGGGCGCATACAGCGCACGCTTTTAAAAAAAATAATTCTGGAATGTATGTGTTTGTTTTTGTAACTTTATGTATATATCCTGAAGAAGGCGATAAAAGTCGAAAGCGCTCGATATATTGTGTTGGTTTAAGCACTGTTTGGTTGATAATTTGTCCGGTATATATATATATATTATATATACGTACAGGGAGAAATATTTGCTAACAACCAAGGACAGACAACCTTCGGACGAACTAAGGCAGGGCAGGGCGCCTAGCTATGAAGAGAGACACAGAAATCAAACGTATGCATTCAGGTGTAGCACACCATTTGCATCGCAGGAAGTGTTAGCCTGGGGTAGTTCGCATAATGGCGGCCAGTAAATAATTATCATTTCTTTTTGTAAAAAAAGGCATTTTCACTAATTTAAAGTGCCATTTTCGGTTTATATCACATTGCTGATTTATGTGTTACATTTTTCATGCATTGTCATGTTAAAATTGGGAGTTTTGAATTTTTTGTCAAATATTTTGGAATTCCAGCGTTTATGTTTTTAAAGGGAGCTGTCATTCATGAGACATTAGTTTATTTCTTAGAAGATACATGACCCCCACTTTTCTGTGGATTTTTTGGCAGCATCTGTGTCATTTGTGATGATCAGAATGTAAGTTATTCATTTTTAAATTTGGGCCTAGATATGAATGAGAACATGGCATTTAAATTTTAATTCATACACAACTCAATGCAAAAAGCAATGGACGTGTTACACATTCACTTCCTAAAACGGATAGCTGCAGCACACGCTGATAAACTGTATCTCCACACCACAACACATTCGCCTGGAGGCACATTAGCATATACACGCATACATACATACAATTATAGCTCATAAAACTATTAAACTACCAAAGTAGATACTAAACTACCAAAGTAGATTACACTGTTCAAACCATAAAAATTAAAGACCCGAATGAGGTATTTCCTAACTATTGTTATGCACCAGGGTTACCTATTCTAAAATTGATGGTAAAAAAGCTCAATGTATTGCAACGCGAGCTTCATGTGAAGATATCGCCGAGGTACTCCGCGTGACAGCTTTTTATATTTATGTTTTGGGGTGGGGGGGGCCTGATACACCGTTTCCATACGTTACCCGTTGATGTGATGGAAGTAACAGCATTGTTTGGTGGAATAACACCTCAGCGGGATGCAAATTTACACCGAAGGTAAGAAAATGATTATTTCTTGTTCTTATTTTTATGTTCCAGAAGTGTGACATGGCGCAAGATGTACATTTTTGAAGACTCGCCTGAACGTTGTTTGGTCTAAACTTTTGTAATTTTTTCAAACATTCGATGACATTATGACTTTTTCTACCCAAACACAGTAAAGTGCATAGAAAAATGCAGAAGTTAACCGGTCAGATGTTTTAAATCTCGCTGAACATTATTCTGGGAAGAAAACGAAATTTGCACTAACAAACAGTAGGCATATTCGTGTCCAAGCCAGGCCAATCTACATGTGTAAGAACGTAAACAAGGGAGAGAGCATTTCCACTATATCCAATTTAATCTAACGATTAAGCTAACAAATGCCGAAACATGCGGATGATAAAAAGGTTTTTGTGTGCTTGCAAAAAGAAGAAAAAGCTTGGCTTTAAAATGCTACCTGACCTGAGGCGTTACTTCGTTTTAGAGTTCTTCCACCACATCTATGGCGTTACAGACAAAATATGACACAAATACGTTTACAAAGTCATTCTGGATTGTAAAGATGCAAAACTTGAAAACATTGCGTAGGGGAGAGTCATATTCTTCAGAAAATAATATACAGCGCGATTTAATGCATTTGACCGGTTAACTTTTGCATTTTTCTGTGCACTTTATTGTGTTTGGTGGAAAAAGTCATAATTTCATCGAATGTTGATAAAATGACAACCGTTTAGGCAAAACAATGTTCAGGCGAGTGTTCGAACATGTATGGACCATATCTTGCGCTATGTCACACTTCTGGACTATATAAATAGGAACAAGCAAACAATCATTTTCTTACCTTCGGTGAAAATTTACACCTCACTGAACGGGTAACGTATGGACAGGGTGTGATAAGACTTGTTTGTCCTATTGTCTTCTTACGTTCATACATATTAATCTTTTTTTCAGAAGCTGACAGGGATCATGAAGTATACAAGACCAATATTCGGCTTGCTGGTTCTTTCAACCGCCTGTTATGTGCTGCTGTACAGATACGGTCTGAAGAACCCTAAAGTGAATAAAAACTTACACTCAGTTGTTCGCGACCATTATAGTTCTGGATTAAATGATACGTTTAGTAAAACAAAAAATAATGTCACTATCCACAGAAAAGTTTATTATAAACTGGTTGATTACCCAGTCATAACGGCAAAATCAGCACAGTCGTCAAAAACACATACGATTCTGTTCTATAATAATCCAAAACATGTTCGAGTCGAAGACGCCAATAAAGTGTTATCGACCGATTGTGTATATACCAATTGCAAGTTTAGTGACAACAGGCGCAATGTTTTAAACAGTTCTGCCATCATATTTTTCGTGAACGAGAAACTGCCTTCCGAGCCACTTATAAGCGCTCGGCCGGAAGACCAGGTGTGGATATCATTCGGCATGGAACCACCAACCCAGTGGTATAACAAGACGTGGTTAAATAATGGAATCTGGAGAAAATCAATGAATTGGACAATCTCGTATCGACAAGATGCAGATATATTTCGCCCGTATCGCTTTCTTAAATCAGTGCAATCCCCTCCTGTTATGAATTACAGCCAAATATTTTATAATAAAACGAAGTTTGCCGTCTGGGTAGTAAGTCATTGCCACGTGCAGAGCAGAAGGGATGAATATATAGAATCTCTTAAACAGTACGGGATTCAGGTCGACATATTTGGGAAATGTGCGCCAGGATACAAAAGTCGTATAGAAGCCAGATACATCGACAACTTGATTGACAAACGGTACAAATTTTACTTGGGATTTGAGAGTAGTCTATGCAAAGACTATATAACCGAAAAGTTTTTCAAAAACTTTGCCTTAAATACTATTGTCGTTGCAAGAGGAGGGGCCGACTATGATCACTTACTTCCAAAAGATACGTTTATCGATACATCAAGGTTTACGTCTATTAAAAGCCTCGCGAAGTACTTAATGCGCGTAGGTTCAAACGAAGAATTATACAGCAGATATCTGAGGGAAAAGAGTAACTATCGGCTTCAAAGTAGTTTTCCATCTAGTTACTGTGCAGTTTGTGAGAAACTGAACAATTTGAAGAACAATAGAAAAACATATGAGGAACTTGTAACATTTCATTTCAACCCCTCAACGCAATGCGTTAAGCCGTCGGATATACATTAGTTGTAGTAAGACAAATAATAGATCGTCACGTGATGACGCTAACTAATGAACATGTACAATATTTAAAAGAGTAAAATGACAATGTATGCATGTCAGTAACTCAACAAGTGCTTAACACATTAGTTTTGATGCTGCCTTGTTGGTTAGAGATAAGATCATGGCGGGAATTTCTTTATTTACACTGTCCTGTTTTAATGGGATGACAGTAGGGTAAGTGTGAGGTTTGGTGCACCCTAGAACCGGTTTAAACCCCCAGTGGCCTACTTTGCCACTGACCGTTCCAATGCGGTAGCCCTGTTGTCAACCCTTTTGTGTTTATGATGTCGTTTGCATTTATTATTACTTTTGCCTTCTTGTTTGTCTGTTTGCGTGTTTGTTTCTGTGTTTTGTGGTTGACTGTTCTGCTTGAATGCTACTTTCCCTGTCCGATCTTTTTATATTTCTTTATGACATTAATTGCAAGAAGTCACACATTTACATCGTTGCATTGCTTTATCACAAACACCAGTAACAATGGTACTAGTCTAGATCATCTGTGACGCTTGATTTTAAATACAACTGTCTTGGCCCTTCGTGCAGAAAAAAATATTGAGAACCACATGTCCGTCAGGCGCGTATCCAGGCATACGCACGTACGCCAATGCGTACAATTCGTCAACAAAATTGAAAAAAAATTCTTGGGGGAAGCCTCCCAAACACACACCCAAGGCAAACTTTACAACAGATTTACACCGTTTCTAAACCTACTGACGAAGAGGTATATTATAACATATATTTTGAGAATCCAAATGTATGGACACAATATAAATGGCTTTAACCAGCTAGACCAAACCCTTAAACTGGATCGTCAATTTAAGAGTTACCAACAACAAACCTAATAACAAGTTGTAATTAGTGTGTACCAACTCATAATTCATTTTACTCATATTCAATCGCGGGTATTTTAAGAACCCTTGAATAAACCTATACTTTGAATTGGCACATATGCAATGTAATATGTCCTGAACACCTGGAGCGGGAGTGTATTTGTTGAGATATGTTCAATGCTATAGAGTGTGGTTGTAATTTTACTATCTTTCATATTCTGCAAGAGTAGTGTGATGTGAGATGTACTCAGTACTATAGAGTGTGATTGTCACAAAATTAGTAGTAGTATTCCACCACTATCGTTTACACCCTGCAGGAGTGTGTGATGTGAGATATGCTCAATGCTACAGAATGCGATTTCCATAATAGAAGTAGTAGCATTCCACCATCTGGACACGTTCCGCGTGAGTGTGTGATGTGATATATACTCGGTAAATACCCACAACAATAGTAGCAGTATTACACTAGCTCTCACATTTTGCCAGAGAGGGTGTGATTTACCCAGGAAAATATTGAGAGTGATAAACTGGGCCACTTAAACTGAAAACACTTCCAAAACGAGCAGGTTTTGGTTAGGTTTTTGTATCGACAATTATCATTTACAGTGCAATAGCTAAAGTATATATGTGTAATAATTTCACCTATATCACCTATATTCCTTTTATAAATGTGTATCTTATGACATCATTATCTTAAAACCATTAACATTATTCTTAATATTGTATATTCTTAAACTCAATATACTGATTAATTGTAATATGTACCATCATGTTTAAAGCAGTTGTTTGTTTTAATGCTTTTATCAAACTGGTAGTAATCATATTAACGGCGGTTACATAAACGTTAATCAATTTATCTCAAATACTAAAATTTTAGAGAAAAAATATGAAGTTTCTAGACATATTTTATTATTTTGCGTACCAATTATTTTGTGTACCATTGTTTTAATCACGTGTGTATATACTGTAAATATATTCTGGTTGTTTTTTTAGGACCATATGTTAGACTGGCTAGTAGCCAAATATGTAATCTTCTTGAAGTAAAGATATTATTATTCCTATTCTTCTTCTTCTTACTATTATTATTAGTAGTAGTAGTAGTAGTAATAGTAGTATAAAGAGTTTTCTTAAATACCGGATAAGGCTATCCACGTTTTACATGGGGGATGGAAAGTCTTATCTTTATGGGTAAAAGTAAAAGTCACGCGCGCACCAACATCCGGTATTCGGTTCAGAACGGGAATTCCAACCCTCGGTATAAGTGTTTTAATCGGAACCTCGGCAGAGCCTCGATCCGATAAAAACACTTATAACTCGGGTCGGAATTCCCTATCTTCACCGGATACCCATGAACGATTTTTATATTAATAAACAGGTTGTGTAGTGTAATATTTGGCGGGTTAGTTTCTGTTTCTGGTTTAGTTGACTGAGACTTGTTAATGCAAAAATACACAAGAACATCGTTTACTGATAAATTTTTGACAATAAAATAATGAATTCCACATGAAATAATCGTAAAACAAGGTTAATTGTTGAGTTTTATGCTGTTGGTAAAACCAGCCACCGTAAAATGTCGACTTGAAATGTTGGTGCTTAGCCAACTTTTAACACATTCATTTTGTAATTTAATTAGATATATTGGTATTTACCCAAAATATGTTGATTTAAATGGCAAGTTTAATGACTCATTCTGTATAAAACAACTTGGTACAGATCATCCCTGCCAAGTTTCGTTGAAATCCAGCCAGAGGTTCAGGAGAACTGGTCTGTACAAAGTTAGTGTATTAAAACCTTTAAGGGGTCATAACTCTGCCAAAATTCATTCAACGCAATAACAGGTGCAACTAGGCTTGGTACTGATCATCCCACCAAGATTCGTTGAAATCCGGCAAGGAGTTTAGAAGATACTAATCTGGACAAAGTTTTTCTATAAAAACATTTAAAGGGTCATAACTCTGCCAAAATATTCAACCGGAATATGGCGACGATATGCACAACTAGGTTTGATACTGATTATCCTTGTCAAGTTTCGTTGAAATCCAAAAAGGGGTTCAGGAGAACTAGCCGGGAAAATGTTTGTGTATCAAAAACCTTTAAAGGGCCATAACTCCGCCAAAAATCTGTTCGGCAAACGCGACGATGATATGCACAACTAGGCTTTGTGCTGATCATTCATGAAAGGTTTCGTTGAAATCTGGCGAGGGGTTCAGGAGAACTAGTCCAGACAAAGTTTGTGTATTAAAACATTTAAAGGGGCATAACTCCGCCAAAATCATTCAACCGGAACACGGTGACGATATGTACAACTAGGCTTGGTACTGATCATCCCTGAAAAGTTTCACTGAAATCCGGCCAAATGATGGTCCTTTTGTCTTAATGAGGCCAAAATATAGCATATTTCAGAAAATCAAGGACCATAACGCCGGTGTAAATGGTCCAATCTGGCTGGTTTTCAAACTTGTCGGAGCTTTCATTGATATTAACAATCTGGTAAAGATCGGATGAAAAATGAAAGCCCTATTGTCTTAACGAGGCAAAATATCATTCAACCGGAACAGATGATTTGCACAACTAGACCTGGAACTGATCATCCTAAAATGTTTCATTTAAACCCGGCCAGGGGTTCAGGAGAACTAGTCAGGACAAAGTATGTGTGTATTAAAACATTTAAAGGGCCATAACTCCGCCAAAATCATTCAACCGGAACACGGTGACGATATGTACAACTAGGCTTGGTACTGATCATGCCTGAAAAGTTTCTCTGAAATCCGGCCAAATGAAGGCCATTACGTCTTAATTAGGACAAAATATAGCATATTTCAGAAAATCAAGGGCCATAACTCCGGTGTAAATGGTCCAATCTGGCTGTTTTTCAAACTTATCGGAGCTTTCATTGATATTAACAATCTGGTAAAGTTTTGTAAAGGCAAATTTCAGCATTTTTAACTAAATCAAGGGCCACAACTCCATTGTTACTGGTCCGATCTGGCTGGTTTAAGAGCTTTCATTGATAGTAACAATCTGGTAAAGTTTGGTAAAGATCGGATCAAAATGAAATCCATATCGTCTTAACGAGGCAAAATATGGTATTTTTAACTAAATCAAGGGCCATAACTCTGATGTTACTGTTTCGATCTAACTGGTTTTCAGACTTGTTCAATCTTTCATTGATATTAACAATCTGTTACGTTTGGTAAAGATCGGAGGAAAAATGAAGGTCATATCGTCTTAACGAGGCGTTAACAGACGCCGGACGACGGACAACACACCATCCCATAAGCTCTGCTGGCGCTAAAAAAATGACATGAACGATAACGTGCTTCATACTTTTGCTGCATCCACATTTTTGAAAAAGGGGAGATAATTCGATTTGAAGCAAATATCTTCAATTATAGAATTAATGCAATACGAGGGGTGGTTCGTGTACTTTTGCTATAACATTTTCATATATTGAACAAATGTAAGGGGTGCCGTTTTACTATTTATTAGATATTTTTTTATATTCATAATTCATTTATGGATATTACAAATCATTTATGGATATCAAAAAAATCGAATTATTGATATCAATAATTCAAAATTATATTTTGATATCAATAATTCGATTTTAGGATATCCAAAATTCATTTTTTGATATCAATAAATACAACGTTTTCAGTTCAGTTTCACGTTTTCTTGTAGTGTGCCCGCCGTTGTTCGTTAGCCTGGAATGCCCGGATGTTAGATAGCTTCTGTTAGTTTGGCACTGTTAGTCAATGTTAGTCTCTATTTTTTTATATCAAAAAATTATTGATGTCAAAAAAATAGATGTTTTTGATATCAAACAATGAATTATTGATATAAAAAAATCGACACAAAATCGAATTACTGATATCAAAAACACATTTATTGATATCATAAAATCGAACTATGAATATCAAAAAATCGAATTACTGATATCAAAAAATATCTTCTTTTCTTTTGATATCCATAAATGATTTTTTGATATCAAAAAATCATTTATGGATATCAATTAATGAATTATTGATATCCATAAATGAATTATTGATATCCATAAATGATTTTTTGATATCTATAAATGAATTATGAATATCAAAAAATACCCAATAAATAGTAAAACGGCACCCCATACTAATGACTTGATATTTGGTAAAAATAAAATCTCACATAATCTGATAAAGGCACCGATTAAGATTTTTTACAATTGTTGTAAATAGAGAATATATCCGTTACAATAGTTACACATCACGGCACAGGCGGACCGTGAAATAGCCAACGATTAAGTGCCTTTCTGTCAACGTAAAAAGTTTGCGAAATTTAGCATTGTCGTGACGTAATTTCTTGTAAATTTAACGTTCTAGACTAGGCTACTTCCGTTGTTGTTTAAGTATTAGTTAGAGGCTATGAAGTGAAACATTAACAATTAAGAAACCCTAAGGGAAGAAGCGCAGCGACTGACCGGGGTTTCTTAATTGTTAAAATTTCACTTCTTAGCGTCTAACTGACTTAGTGTTTGCCCTACCTTTTCCCAGTGCTGCTACGAAACCACGCGTCTTAACACGTTCGCGCTTCTACTAAATCCGCCTCCTTGTGTCCAAACAAGCGCGTGCCATTTAGTAAGCGATAACTTAATGATTAAATGGTTAAAATTGGTGATCGTTAGAAATTTACATGAATAAGTTCGCCATTTTTTTAAAATTCCTCACCGTCTGATTGGAGGAAAAAGTAGGGCAAACACTAAATAACATTTCACCAAATTTTGCAAGTAGGTGTGAAATAGGAAGAGTTCTGATAATGATATCTATATTGTCGCTCATGTTTAAATATTATAAAAGATGTACAACTCTATCTCAAGACATACTACTATCTTGTGCTATTCATGTTGACCAAGAGCTCTATTCTGCAGGTGAAAAATCATGGTCCTCTACTTTGGCAAAAGTTTGTAAAGCATTAAAAATTTCAGAAATGAAATCAACCTAATGGATTCCAATACATGGAACAAAACTATTCTAAGCCTTTTTGTTAATCAAATAAACGTGAAATTAGATCAAAATAAAGAGGATATTAATAGTAAACTTCAAACATTTAGCCATATCTTCCAACAAAACCAAATACCATACAGTACTATCTACAACTGAAAATGGAGAAAAGAATACACACAACTATCACTAAATTTCGCCTAAGCGCCCATTCATTACATATTCACCCGGGACATTCGAATTTCTTACCGCAGCACAGTACCTATACACCGCAGCATAATGTACATGTACTTAGCCTTGTAGATGGCAGGAGCAGCCAGGTAATAATTTATTTTATTATATACCTATCAATAATATATACATAGTACGTTCATTTTCTTACAATGGAATACAACAACCTGTATCACACTACAGGTTATCACTATGCTACTAAAAATAGAATTAGTATCACTATCTTACTAAAAATAGAACAGCGGTTTTTCCGATGGTTTAATCAAGTTTTACTCCACTATGCGCGAGAACGTCAAGACGACGATACGTCATACAAACAAAACCAGTAGGTCAGACCAATAAACACCAACACCTTAAAACAACATACATTTTCCCGCTGCACTTTATCGAGAAATAATATGCTTTAGTGAATATACATGTATGCAATATCAATGCAAATATTTCTATATTAATGATGTCTAAGAGGTATATAATAAAAGGATCATTACTAGAGTAACGTGTTCTGGAATTTCGTATCACCTCTCGTGGTTAAATGCCAGATCAGGATCACAGTCGAGGCTCCGCCTCTCGTGTGATCCTTGATCTGGCATTTACCTACTCGAGGTGATACACACTTCCAGAACACGTTTCTCTAGTAATAATCCTATTATTTCCATCCGAGTTTGATCCATGCGAATCAAGGAAAAGGTATTGTAATGTGTTTCAATCATGTCACTGACATTTTAACGTTCTGTTTTACGTAAAACTCCTGCTTTTGCAGTTTATTTTTATTACAGCATTGAATGACGATAGTTTTTAACGACTTTTAATAATATTTAAATTTAATGTGTAGTGATAATACGTTTTAATCAAAGGAAACTAAATAGCACCGTTTCTAGAGTAAGCCATATACATATTGTCAATAAAAATAACGGAATATGGTAGCTAAATAGAGAATATTATGTCAGTGCCTTTTACTATCAAGTTTATTAGGCGATGCTTAGAAAACGAAGTATGGCGAGGCTCTATCAAGTTTATTAGGCGATGCTTAGAAAACGAAGTATGGCGAGGCTCTGCCGAGCCATTCTTCGTTTTCGTGCCGAGCCTTATAAACTTGATAGTAAAAGGCACTGACATAATATTCTTTTTATCATGTATATTATCCACATTTTCCGTATAAATTACTATTATTACATATTTCTCAGAATGTAAAGTTTATCGAGGACGCCGCCATGTTGTTGTTTTTTGTTTGTTTTATGACGTCAGGCAACGTTACGAGCATGACGTCAGATTACGTTACGTACAATAAACGCCGAGGGATTCCGCTTTGATTTGCGTTATTGGGCAACTTGCCTAATAAAGCAAAATGTATTAGGTCACCCCTTTATTAGGCAGAAAAGTGCATATCTGCATACTGGAGGCCGGTGCAGAAACGTTCGGGTATAGCTGACGATCAGCATGGGTACTATCCACCGCCTTTTTTGAAGCAAGGAAAGGTAAGTATACCGCAAGCTATGTATTACACAGCAGCTATCTATACATTCGTTACAACTAATAAAATATTTCTTTTCTTTCAGGAAAATGTCGATGTTTGACTGGCAAAGTTATTACTGCACTTGTAGATGTGCTTTCTTGACCAGTATATTTGGGCATTGTACAGAAGAACACAAGGACCGGGTTTTTAAATACGGTGAACAGGTTCTTAATGCCCAAACCGGTTCGTTTGGAGTACAAACAAAAATACATGAACATATTGTTCCACGCGAAATAGAAACATTGGGAAAATACATAGTTTATATAAGAGACGATAAATCAAAGAAAAAAAACGTTCCACTCCTTTCAAACTTTCCTCCACATGTAAACAACGAACATAAGTTAATTATTTTATGATATCAAATTGTAACGAAACAACGCACCTTCGCATTCTGGAATATTCTCAAATATTCAAGAATTAAAATACTGAACAAACAACATTATCTTTTCATAACTTTACCCAATTAGTCAACAAATTATAAAATCAACATTTTGTTTGGCAGATATGGTCACAGCCCTACATGTATTGAAGCGAGGCGGAATCCAAGCGGTCATCCCGGCAGCTCATTGTATTGCCTATAATGAAATTGGCTCGCTGGCCTTTAAAACTAAATGGCTCGCTGGCCTTTAAATAACTAATTGGCTCGCTGGCCTTTATGCAACTAAGTGGCTCGCTGGCCTTTATATAACAAACTGGCTCGCTGGCATTTATATAACAAACTGGCTCGCTGGCCTTTATATAACAAACTGGCTCGCTGGCCTTTATATAACAAACTGGCTCGCTGGCCTTTATATAACCAAATGGCTCGCGTGCCTTCATATTTAAGTGGCTCGCTGGCCTCTATATAACATGGCTCGCTGGCCTTTATATATCTGGCTCGCTGGCCTTTATAAACCTCATTGGCTCTCGCTGGCCACCTAAAACTGCGGCAATACAATACACTGCTTTTTTGAAAGAATTCATATAATAGAATTCGCATAATATAAAATTTGCTCTATAGGAAACACAAGTTACCAAGAAACTTGGGAACTAGCCAAATAGATCGAAATTTTATTTGCCGCCAAATATCTACAAAGTGACATTAGTAAACCAGATCTTACTGCAAGTAAAATCTACCGTATTGCCTCCATAGATATTCGCTGCGACACTAAAATAATGGGACTGTCGACCGCCAGAATTCCGCCACGAAAACAGACTGTTGGAATGCCTATGAAAAACAGGCTGTTGACCCCCAATTCTAGGCGGACCTCTTACTGGAACTTTAAGCTGTCGGATGTTAAGATGGATTCAATAGCACCTTGCAAAGAGTTTAAGAATATGTCGCAACCCACATCCGACAGATGGCAGCCACCACGGCGAAAAACCCCAGGTTCATCCAGTGTGACTTCATGCTTAATGACCCTGCCCTTAGATGACAATAGTGCTGCTTGATGTCCCATCCTATTAAAACGAACTCTTTTGTCGTCCAGCGCTTTAGACGATGAGTCGGGCCATGCAAATTGCCAGTTTAACCGTGGCAGAATGTCAGACCACGCAACTTTAGTCTTTGGAAAGGTTCTAAATAAAAAAACAAAATCTCGCTTTACCATGCGCAGCATTTTTTGTGCTGGAACACGCACTACATCATTGCCTCCGCAATGTAACACAATCAGTGCAGGAGACCTTCTCAGCCGACTAATTTACTGAAGCTCCTGGCGCAAAGTGAGCTTATTCTTCCCAAGTTAGACCGCGTGATCCCCGCCAAATCAAATTAACACCCATTTTTTCCAAGGTCAAATGTGGCTTCTACCTGAACAAAGCCCTTTGTTCGGCCCAATAAATCAATGAGTCGCCTACCAGATAAACATCTGTAAATAAAATATATCCATTACTGCACATTTATAACCAAGTTGACACAATCATATCGTTACAACTAACAACGAATATATTTTTTATATGCAGTACTTTGCCACCTGCCCATGTTCTGAATTAAAGCATTGGAAACCCCATCCATAGCCAAATCCGTTGCCCTACCTATCCTGAAGCTATGACTCTTAAAATGTGCATTCGACAAACCGAGATAGTTCAGTACTTTTTGCAAAACACTACTAAATTGACTTCTGGTAAGTGGGCGAAAATTAGCATGTCTAAATAACATGCCCTTTGCCTTTGGCCTTATGGAAATATACTCAAACAATGTATGTACCGGACATATTGTAATACTCGGTTTGGCACCCAACTGGAGGAAAGTAGGACTCCCACTCTGATTGTTCTTGGATTTCCGAAGCCGTAACCTAACAAAGGATCTCTTTTTACTAAATAGAACATCATCAATCCTTAGAGGATAACCGTCCTGTTTTTGATCCGTAAATACCAGCTCCCCCACTCTAAACAGCCCAAAATATGCAAGGCAAAATGCAGCTTTGAACAGAGCCGCCTCAAAACTATCAAAGCACACTATGTGGAGAGCCCCGATAATCTGAAGTAAAATTCCCTGCGTAATGGGTGCCCTAGCATCCTTTTTTCCTTTCAAGCGCCTAAAACCCTCCAGCATTTTCCTGACAATAAAACATAAAACAATCAGTTGGATCCGCATATTCATGTAGCTTATGTAAAAAACTTAGAGCAGAAATGTAAGTAGATACAGATGCCGGTGAAAAACCTTTCTGTAAACAAAATGAAATAAACCAAGTAACATGGTCAACTTGAACCGGCCATTTATCTTCAAGAGCATAGCATGCCAGAAATTCTTTGAACTTCTTAATAGCCCCTTTATACACTGCTTTAGTATTAGAAGAAATGCTAGAGGCTACCATCGCCTTCACACCAGATTGAATATTTCGAATAGATGTATCGGCACAGGATAAGGTTCTTGCTCTGCGCATGGAGCTAGCCGACGAAATTTCTGTACCTGCAAGCGTGAAAGAGCATCTGTTAACACGTTTTTCTTCCCAGAAATATGTTTGGCTTTAATTGCAATGTTAAATTTTAAACATTCCAAAGTCAAAGCCCGAACTATTATCATAACATCCTCTGACTTTGATGTCATACTATTAAGGATGTGTACCACCGCCTGATTGTCTGAACGAAATAAAATTTTCTTATTTCTGACACAAACTAAAATTGGGAACATTTCCAACACAGTAATATCCTGAGTTAACTTTTGCTCATGCCATTTAACTGGCCAACTGCCATACATCCATCTACCTTTAAAAAAGGCGCCAACGCGCAACCGGATGCATCTGTGAACAACTGAACATCATCATTTGTAACCCAAAATCTCTCGTGAAAAACCGAAATCCCATTAAAACTATGAAAAAATTCATTCCACATTCGTAAGTCTTCTTTCATACCTCTAGTAACATGTAGTCGATGAAATGGCTTTTTTTAACCCTTTCGTTTGATTAATTAACCGTCTAATGAAAGGCCTACCAGGAACTATGGCTCTACAGGCAAAATTTAGAACCCCAATAAGAGATTGCATCTCACGTAAAGTAGTCTTCTTTGCAAACTGCATAGCCCTGATTTTCTCTCTGATTTCCAAAATTTTATCTTTTGGAATTCGAACTAACATATTTTCAGAATCTATTTCCAGACCCAAAAACACCAACACTGTAGTTGGCCAAATTGTCTTTTCAGAAGCAACCGGTACACCAATTTCGTCCGCTATGTCAAAAAATACTTGCATAATCGTTAAGCAGTCATCCGTATGTTTACGACCAGCATGTAAAAAATCATCCACATAATGTTTTAAATCTCCCACTGATGCCCTATACTTGACCAAATATTCGATAAAAGTTGAAAATTTTTCGAACAACGAACAACTTATGGAACAACCCATTGCTAGCATTTTGTCCACATAATAATGGTTCTGAAACATGAAACCTAGTTGATCAAAGTCAGCAGGTGACATTGGCAGCAGCCTGAATGCCGACTTAATATCCGTTTTCCCCATAAGACACCCCCTACCCATGTCCTGTACCATGTGAATAGCCTCGTCAAAACTTGTATACTGCACCGAACAGAATTTAGGATCTATGTTATCATTTACTGATGAAAACTCTGGATAAGATAAATTATGTATAAGACGGAATTCACCAGGGGAGTGTTTTGGAATCAAGCCTAAAGGAGAAACCCGCAAAGTCGAAACTGGCCTATGCTTAAAAGGACCCGCAACTCGGCCCTCAAATACTTCTTTATCAATTTTTTCTTTAACAATATCGGTATGTTCACTAACAGACGGCATGTTTTTGGCATGTGTAGGTAATCTGGAACCAGTATAATTCAATGGAAAACCGAACTCGAAACCATTAGCTAACTCCTTAGCCACCAGCTGATTGCTATATAACTTTAGGGCTTCTTTTAATGGATCCAATTGTATGGGGGTTTTACCCAATGAAAACAAACTTAAATTACCACCTGCCTCTGAAACTTGTCCTTGGTCCATAACCCCTTGATACGGAACTGAATCTATTGCCCCTGAAGCCCCGAAAACTAGACGTGCCCCTTCCTGCACCAGTATTTGATCTAGCCCCCTGTTCACAACGGAACATGCCATGAAACTTGCTCCCGCAAAGCTCGCAAGCATGAGTAAATCGACATTTGGCCCATTTACAAAAGCCATTATTAAAACCCCTGCATACCATGCCTCCAGAAAGTGATGACCCTACTGGAGAAATTGATTCATTTGGAACTGAACTATTAACCGTCATTGTCCGCATCCACAAATCGGAATTAATTTTGGCCCAAGACTTGCTCATCATATTTGTACCACGGTAACCCCTTGCCTGTCGCCTCTCTAATTACAGAATTATATTTCAGCAACTCGGCTGCTTTTGAAGAATACCTCTGAATATATACATCGGTAAAAATTAAAAAGGCATCATTCCACTGATTGATAGTCAATATTTTGGCCTTTGACTCGGGTGACCTCACCTCAATCTTTCCCTCACTATTTAACATCAATAAATTGTTCGACTCCTTTATGGATACGCTGTTGTCAAGTAGCAAAGACATATTTATGAATTCATTACTCCAGATATTTCTTTTGATTTTTATCGAGACCTGTTCGGACAAACCATCCTCAGTTAAGGATAACATTCCTGGCGTTTTGCCGAAATCCAGACTCCTAATGAGGGAATCCTCAAAATCAGTCTTACCCAAAGACTTTGAGCTGTCATCGCTCATCTCCCCATCATCATCCAGCAGCCCTATCCGCTCAACCTCATCATCAGACACGACCCGCCGTGGTCGTTTGGCGCTCGCCTGGCCCGCCTTCCCGGTCTCCTTTTTACCAGATGTTGCGCTCTTCGCCTTCCTCTTAACTGCCTTAGCATCTCTCCGGGCCTTTCCTCTACCTGACATTGCTGTTAGTTCGCCGATGGCGTTAAATTGTCTGAGATTTGATGACATTTTTAACAGAATGACCAGAAAATAACCTGTTATTCTGTGTAAACCGGAAATGAAGGGAACCGGAAGTAGAATTATCTGCGCGTAACTGATCCACTGCGTAGTCTGGTACCCTTCCCCTACTGCGCTCGCTACTCTCTCTTCTGTATTGATATAGTTCTTGTTTAGTTATGTCTCTTAATAACCATTGTATAGCAAAGGTCCACGAACTTCCCGAACACCCCTCGTATATATTAAGGGAAAACTGCTTGTAAATTGTTGTTTATAGTTATAATAGTCCGATATATCCATGTGTGAACGTAAAACGGTGGAATATGCTTTTTTTCTTTGTGTTTTTTGTTTTTAGTTTTACTGATCAAAGATCAGCAGAGTTTATGCCGTGGTGCGCTGTCCGTAAACTGTTTTTTGCGGCGACTGCTCCTCTGAAACTATTGGATGTATTTCATGAAACTATACAGGAATGTTGCCCATAATGTCTAATTGATCCTCGCAAAAATTCACGTTGATGTGAAATCCAAGATGGCCGCCAAAGCTAAAAATATATTTTTAAAAAACAAGTTTGTAGCGACTACTTCTTGAAAACTATAAGTGATATTGATAAGGGACTTTTTCTAAAATGATCAGCATGACATGTTGTTGGTCCTTGTTGAAAATCATTTTGATTCGACATTAAACATTGTTGCCAGCGACCATCTTTGTTTACATAGAGTTATATAGTAAAAACTTATAGCGCCTACTCCTCTGAAACTATTAACAGATGTTCAGGAAGCTTCACAGGAATGTTGCTCTTGATGTCTAGTTAATCCTAGCAACATTTCAGGTCGGCCGGAAATTCAAGATGGTAACCACGGCTAACATAGATTTTTAAAAAGCAAATTTGTAGCGACTACTTCTTGAAAACTATATATAATATTGATATGGAACTTTTTCAAAAATGATCAGCATGACATGATGTTGGTCCTTGTCTTTGTCGAAAATCACTTTGATTCGTCATTAAACATGTCTGCCAGCGTGCATCTTTTTTAGCTCTACTGATCAGAGATCAGCAGAGCTTATGCCGTGGTGCGGAGTCCGTCGTCCGTCTGTCTGTCCGTCTGTCCGTCTGTCCGTAAACTTTTATTTGTAGCGACTTCACAGCTGAAACTACTGGATGGATATTCATGAAACTTTACAGAAATGTTGCCCATAAAGTCTAGTTGATCCTAGCAAAAAGTCATGTTGATGTGAAATCCAAGATGGCCGCCAAAGCTAAAAATAGAGTTTTAAAATACAAGTTTGTAGCGACTTCTTCTTGAAAACTATAAGTGATATTGATATGGGACTTTTTCTAAAATGATCAGCATGACATGATGTTGATCCTAGTCAAAAATCGTTTTGATTCAACGTTAAACATGGCTGCCAGCGGCCATTTTTGTTTACATAGAGTTATATAGTAAAAACTTGTAGCGACTTCACAGCTGAAACTACTGGATGGATATTCATGAAACTTTACAGAAATGTTGCCCATAAAGTCTAGTTGATCCTAGCAAAAATTCATGTTGATGTGAAATCCAAGATGGCCGCCAAAGCTAAAAATAGAGTTTTAAAATACAAGTTTGTAGCGACTTCTTCTTGAAAACTATAAGTGATATTGATATGGGACTTTTTCTAAAATGATCAGCATGACATGATGTTGATCCTAGTCAAAAATCGTTTTGATTCAACGTTAAACATGGCTGCCAGCGGCCATCTTTGTTTACATAGAGTTATATAGTAAAAACTTGTAGCGACTTCACAGCTGAAACTACTGGATGGATATTCATGAAACTTTACAGAAATGTTGCCCATAAAGTCTAGTTGATCCTAGCAAAAATTCATGTTGATGTGAAATCCAAGATGGCCGCCAAAGCTAAAAATAGAGTTTTAAAATACAAGTTTGTAGCGACTTCTTCTTGAAAACTATAAGTGATATTGATATGGGACTTTTTCTAAAATGATCAGCATGACATGATGTTGATCCTAGTCAAAAATCGTTTTGATTCAACGTTAAACATGGCTGCCAGCGGCCATCTTTGTTTACATAGAGTTATATAGTAAAAACTTGTAGCGACTTCACAGCTGAAACTACTGGATGGATATTCATGAAACTTTACAGAAATGTTGCCCATAAAGTCTAGTTGATCCTAGCAAAAATTCATGTTGATGTGAAATCCAAGATGGCCGCCAAAGCTAAAAATAGAGTTTTAAAATACAAGTTTGTAGCGACTTCTTCTTGAAAACTATAAGTGATATTGATATGGGACTTTTTCTAAAATGATCAGCATGACATGATGTTGATCCTAGTCAAAAATCGTTTTGATTCAACGTTAAACATGGCTGCCAGCGGCCATCTTTGTTTACATAGAGTTATATAGTAAAAACTTGTAGCGACTACTTCTCTGAAACTACTTGGCGGATATTCATGAAACTTTACAGGAATGTTGCTCTTGATGTCTGATTGATCCTAGAAAAATTTCAGGTCGGCCGGAAATTCAAGATGGCCGTCACAGCTAAAAATAGATTTTTAAAAAATAAGTTTGTAGCGACTACTTCTTGAAAACTATAAGTGATATTGATATGGGACTTTTTCTAAAATGATCAGCATTACATGATGTTGATCCTAGTCAAAAATCGTTTTGATTCAACGTTAAACATGGCTGCCAGCGGCCATCTTTGTTTACATAGAGTTATATAGTAAAAACTTGTAGCGACTACTCCTCTGAAACTACTTGGCGGATTGTCATGAAACTTTACAGGAATGTTGCTCTTGATGTCTAATTGATCCTATCAAAATTTCAGGTCGGCCGGAAATTCAAGATGGCCGTCACAGCTAAAAATAGATTTTTAAAAAATAAGTTTGTAGCGACTACTTCTTGAAAACTATAAGTGATATTGATATGGGACTTTTTCTAAAATGATCAGCATGACATGATGTAGATCCTTGTGGAAAATTATTTTGATTCGACGTTAAACATGGCTGCCAGTGGCCATCTTTGGTTACATAGAGTTATATATAGTAAAAACTTGTAGCGACTACTACTCTGAAACTACTTGACGGATGTTCATGAAACTTCACAGGAATGTTGCTCTTGATGTCTAGTTGATCCTAGAAAAATTTCAGGTCGGCCGGAAATTCAAGATGGCCGCCACAGCTAAAAATAGATTTAAAATAAATAAGTTTGTAGCGACTACTTCTTCAAAACAATAAGAGATATTGATATGGGACTTTTTCTAAAATGATCAGTATGACATGATGTTGGTCCTTGTCGAAAATCGTTTTGATTTGACCTTAAACATGGCTGCTTTGTTTACATAGAGTTATATAATGAAAACTTGTAGCGACTACTTCTTTGAAACTACCTGACGGATTTTCATGAAACTTCACAGGAATGTTGCTCTTAATGTCTTATTGATCTTAGCAAAATTTCAGGTCGGCCGGAAATTCAAGATGGCCGCAACGGTTAAAAATAGATTTTCAAAAAACAAGTCTGTAGCGACTACTTCCTGAAATCAAAATCAATCAGTAGAGCTTCAAGGTCATTGACCTCTTGTTTTTACATAGAGTTATGTAGTAAAAGCTTGCAGCAACTTTTCCTCTGAAACAACTTGAAGGATTTTCATGAAACTTAACGGAATTAATGTTGCTCTTGATGTCTAGTTGATTCTAGCAAAAGTTCAGGCCGGACGGAAATTCAAACGTGGTTGCCAGTGGTCATCTTTATTTACCTAGAGTTATATATAAAAACTTGTAACGACTACTCTGAAACTACTTGACAGATTTTCGTGAAACTTCATAGGAATGCTGATCTAGTTTTCAAAACATATCAGTAGAGCTTCAAGGTCATTGACCTCTTGTTTGTATTTTTTTGCTATTTTTCGGTTCTCTCGATTTTAGCGAACATAAATATCAAATTCAGTGTTTTAAAATTGACCAATTTATGAAAGGTCTTGTTCAAAACATCATCTCCAGGTATTGTTATCAATTTCTCTTCTATAAAAATAAGTGTTTATTATCAGAATAAATTCCAAAACAATATATATGTAAAGGTTTTGGGGGCAAAACACATGTACCGCAGCGACGAAAAAACACAGAACGTTTTCACTGGGCCAAAGATACCTTTTTATCACATGAAACTGCTTGTATTCCGTATAATATACCCATTACGTATTTCCTTATATTAACCATGTGTAATACAAGGCGACCGAAATTTTAAAATTCAAAATTCAAAAATTTCAAAATTCAAAAATTCAAAATTTCAAAAATTTCAATTTTTTTAATTTTGAAATTTTGAAATTGGAATTTTGAATTTTGAATTTTTGAAATTTTGAATTTTGAGAATTTCGAATTTTTGAAATTTTGGAATTTTCAAAATTCATGTGATAAAAAGGATCTGACACTCGTCATTTCATACAAGATTTTATTAAACGAGTTCAGGAATTTGTTATTAAGCGAGCCTCTCTGGCGAGCTTAATAACAAATTCCTGAACTCGTTTAATAAAATCTTGTATGAAATGACAACTCATGTCAGATCCTCTATATACTATGTGATATTAAGTAACAATAACTATTCATCTTTTTGTCTTACAAAATATGAATAAAACACTTATTTTTGATAATTTATAATATCATACTAAAATATAAAGGTCAAGGTCAAACTGAAGGTCATTATATGGGTAGAACCTGGTTTAAACCCCCAGCGGCCTTTTTTGCCACTGACCGTTCCAAGACGGTAGCCCTATTGTCAACCCTTTAGTGTTTGTGATGTTTTATTTGTCCTTTTATTCATCTTTAAATGTGTTCTTTGTGTGTTTGTGGTTGACTGTCGTCCTTAAATGCTGCTTTTCCTGTTCGATTTTTATATCTATATTTAAATACTCTTTTTTTTTCTTCACGAAAACTTAACGTTGGCTAAAAATTTCTCATTTCTTGATATTTCTTCATCAAGCTTTCGATATATACTCATCATGATAACATCGACATGATCATACTAAAATATACAGGTCAAGGTCACACTGAAGGTCATTATATGGGTTAAATACTAATGGTTTTTTTTCACGAAAACAACGTTGCCTATAACTCTCTCATTTCTTGATATTTCTTCATCAAACTTTAAATATATACTCACTATGACAACATTGTGATCTTAGATGGTACATTTGAATGGCGAGAACATTCAACATACATATTATAACATCCTGAAGTATGTCATTGATTTTAAAGCAGGAGTAACTAATAAACTTGCTACTATTTTTATTTTTTGTTCAATTTAAACGTAAATAACAATCTGATAGGTATTTTGGTTTCTCCAAAAACTAAAGACATGCAGCACATTTGCTGATATTAGATTTATTAGATGAAAAATAAATGTGTACTTGTTTTATATCCAACTCTCTATGCTAAACAGCTTTTTGTACAGATACAGCCCACATGTATTGCATAATTGTAATGCAATATTGTTGGCACACGGTGCCTTGTCCACAAGTGCACTGTTTCCCTTCCCTATTTAATTATTCCATTTTTTTCTCTCTGGCATATGGCATTTTGGCAACATACGTAGTAATTATACAGCTATAACACTAGCAGGTGTTTATCAAAATCCCTTTTCTTTTTTTAATACCTCACCATGAGTGAAATCAAGATATTGTCCTTAAATTGTCAGGGGATCGGCCAGCTACCAAAGCGTACAGATCTATTTCACTATTTAAAAGGAAAAAAACGTAACATTTATTGTCTGCAAGATACACATTTCAGTCCAGGAAAAGATGAAAAATGTGTCTGAACTAGATGGGGGAAACGATCGTTATTTTAGTTCTTTTAAATCTAATGCAAGAGGTGTAGAAATAACATTGATTACAAAGTACATCAATCAAAGGCGGACCCAAATGGAATTTTTTTGTTGTTAGATATGACAATTGATAATAATAGATTAACTTTAGCTTCAATAAATGGTCCAAACACAGATGATCCATTGCTTTTTGAAAGTGTAATTAATGCAGTTGAGGAATTAAATAATGTTGAGGTGATTTTAATCTTGTCATTAATCCTGATCTAGACTACTGTAATTACAAAGCCATAAATAATAAAAAAGCTAGAGACAAACTTCTAGAAATTATACAAACTAAGTACCTGATAGACCCATTTAGAGAAACCCATCCCACAATAAAGAGATACTCATGTCGGAGACGCCAGCCATTTCAACAAGCCCATTTAGATTATTTTTTTTAATATCTGAAAACTTTCAAACTTCTATTAAAAGCTGCACTATAGAAAAACGTTACAGAAATGATCATTCACCTGTTCAATTGATTTTATGTTTTAATGAATTTATAAAAGGTAAACCTCTTTGAAAACATAAGAATTTATTGATTAAAGATATGCAATATTTAGAAACTATCAAGGCCAACATTCAAGAAATAAAAAAACAATACTCTCTCCCTATATATGATTTAGAAAATTTAGAAAACATACCTAATAATGAAATTCAATTTACAATCAATGATCAACTGTTATTGGAAACACTTATGATGGAACTGAGAGGAAAATCTATTTCGTACTCCAGTTACATAAAAAAGCAAAGAGACGAAAAGGAATCAAAAATTGTTCAAAACATAACACAGCTAGAAGAGGATTTAAATGCAGAAAAAGTAGAGGAATTTGATTTACTACAGTGTGAGCTAAAAGACATCAGGAAAACTAAAGTAATGGGTTCTGTTATAAGATCAAGAGCAACAAATATAATCGAGGGGGGAAAACCAACAAAATATTTGTGCGCCCTAAAATCGCACAATTACCTTAGCAAAATCATACCTACTTTAAAAAAAGAGGACGGAAAAATAATAACAGACCAGCATGAAATATTAAAAGAAACAGAGGATTTTTATGAAACGTTATATAGTAGTACAGATAAAGAACTGCAAGATATAGACCTAAATGAACATTTGAAAAAAGTTAATATTCCTAAACTGGACCACAAAGAATCAAATAATCTTGAAGGTTTACTAACATATTCAGAATTGTCTTCCTCATTAAAAAAGATGACTAATAACCGCAGCCCCGGCAGTAGTGGATACACATGTGAATTTTATAAGGTATTTTGGAGACAATAAGGACACTTTGTCCTCAGGGCCCTTAATTATAGTTATGAAATAGGAGAGTTATTTATAACACAAAGACAAGGTATTGTTACCCTAATACCCAAAGAAAACAAGGATAGATATTTTTTAAAGAACTATAGACCTATTTCTCTTTTAAATACTGTATATAAAATGGCGTCTGCTTCTGTAGCTAATAGAACAAGAGCATCAAGAATTGCAGGGCAATCCATAGTCCCCCACCGGCCCAGACAAACATTTCCCAGACATTTTCTATGGAGGAGGTCAAAGATCAAGGTCAAGGTCACAATGACCTTATTTTAGTA
Organism: Cyrtodaria siliqua; assembly: GCA_037043455.1. NCBI lineage: Eukaryota > Metazoa > Mollusca > Bivalvia > Adapedonta > Hiatellidae > Cyrtodaria > Cyrtodaria siliqua. The sequence goes on from JAWPHD010003993.1 coordinate 159,154, forward strand.
CGCGACACAACGCTATCCCAAGATGTATTCTCATACCAAGTGTGGTGTCTCTAAGTGTTATAGTATTGAAAATACGGTCCGGACAAGCATTTTCTATGACAGAGGTCACAAGTCAAGGTCACAATGACCTTATTTTGGTACGCGACACCGCTATCCCAAGATGTATTCACATACCAAGTTTGGTATCTCTAAGTGTTATAGTATTGAAAATACGGTCCGGAAAATCATTTTCTATGACAGAGGTCAAGGTCACAGTGACCTTATTTTGGAACGCGACACACCGCGATCCCAAGATGTATTCACATACCAAGTTTGGTATCTCTAAGAGTTATAGTATTAAAAAAACGGTCCGGACAAGCATTTTCTATGACAGAGGTCACAGGTCAAGGTCAAAGTCACAATGACATTATTTTGGTACGCGATACACCGCTATCCCAAGATGTATTCACATACCAAGTTTGGTATCTCTAAGTGTTATATTATTGAAAAACGGTCCGGGAAAGCATTTTCTATGACAGAGGTCGCAGGTCAAGGTCAAGGTCATGATGACCTTATTTTGGTACGCGACACACCACTATCCCAAGATGTATCCACATACCAAGTTTGGTACCTCAAAGTCTTATAGTATTGAAAATATGGCCCAGACAAGCATTTTCGGAACATTTTCTATGACAGAGGTCACAGGTCAAGGTCAAGGTCACTGTGATCTTATTTTTGTATGCGACACACCGCTATCCCAAGATGTATTCAAATGTCAAGTTTGGTGTCTCTAAGTGTTATAGTATTGAAAATACGGTCCGGACAAGCATTTTCTATGACAGAGGTCACAGGTCAAGGTCAAGGTCACTGTGATTTTATTTTGGTATGCGACACACTGCTATCCCAAGGTGTATTCAAATGTCAAGTTTGGTATATCTATGTGTTATAGTGTTGAAAATACGGTCCGGACAAGCATTTTCTATGACAGTGGTCACAGGTCAAGGTCAATGTCACAGTGACCTTTATTTTGGTACGCGACATACCGCTATCCCAAGATGTATCCACATACCAAGTTTGGTATCTCAAAGTCTTATAGTATTGAAAATATGGCCCGGACAAGCATTTCGGAAGGACGTACGGACGGACGGACGGACAGGGTGCAAACTTATAGTCCCACCCACCCCCGGGACCGGTGGGGGACTAATAAAAACTGTATTATATAAGCTATTAATAGAGATCAAACAGGATTTTTAGCAGATCGTTTTTTGGGAGAAAATAGAAGACTGACATAGGACATAATGCATTATTTAGAAGAAAAACATATACCAGCATTATACTTCTACTTGTAGATTTTGAAAAAGCCTTCGATTCTTTGTCATGGTCCTTTATAAAAAAAAGTATTGATTCTTTGTCATGGTCCTTTATAAAAGAAGTATTGAAGTTTTTTAATTTTGGTCCATCAATACAAGCATGGATAACTCTGTTTTATACAAATGCTCAGTTGTCTGTTAATCAAGGAGGTAATTTGTCATTGTTAAGAGATTGCATCGTTTTAAAGACTAAGTCTGCTCACCTGCTTGAGCCAAATGCGCATTCTGTCGATAAGGAAACTTTAAAGGGTTAACCATTGGTGTGTTCGGTGCTGTTTAAACCTTCTTTCCAAAATGACATGCCCAATGTAGCCCTGTACCATTCGATTAGCAGTAGCATATTAAACATACAATATATAGCGGAAATATCCATTATGCGTTTATTTTTCCTTTCTCAGTATACATCAAAATGGCACTAATATTAAGAACTAGTATTCTCAATACCGCTACAGACATAACCATTATTTTGTTATGTTGTTCATTCTCAACTAGAAATGTAATAAATATTTTAAAATTTATATAGATTAGGGTTTTTTTCTCAACTAGAAATGTAATAAATAGCTTATTATATGTGACGTTCTAGAAGACGAATACCATTTTATTTTGGAATGCACTTTATATAAAGAACTAAGAACAATGCTAATCAAGCGGTACTATGGCAGAGACCAAATATTCCTAAATTTATAGAGTTGCTGTCATCAGAAAAGACTATTACTGTAAAGAATCTAGCTACTTATGTTTTTGATGCTTTCAAAATCCGAAACGAATTATATTATACTTTTTAAATACTGGTACTCTCCCAAGAGGTACTCTACATTTTGAATATGTCAAATGGTATTTTTGTCTGCGTAAGGTAGTATTGAACTGCGTTTCTATACTAAATAAACGCTTTTGATAACTATTTGTGTAGTATATTGGAAATATTATTAATTAAATTAATTTAGCATGCTATATTAAGCAAACTGTAGTAGTATTTAAGATTTCGTATTGCCATTGACTTCTGTATTTGAAAATTATTTGTAATTCTGTATACTCATGGACCAAATGGTCTACTGTATTATTGAATAAAACATATTTTATTTATATAGAAATTATCAAAATAGACACGTGACTAATATCTACGTATATATGTTTTGTATTATATATGATGATGTACGTTGTACAAGTCAAAACAAAATACATGTTCAGTTCTGTTAAACCCTATTGTTTTGTTTGCGTATGCAATAAAATGTTTATTAGATTTGCATTGGGATATATGCACTCGTTCTTTCATTATTACGTTGATGAACTCGTGCATATATCCCAATACAAATATAATAACCTATAACTGTAACGACTTACACTAATGCTTTTGTCCAAAACTTGTTTTTTAAGAATACGCATTTGTAAATGTAACTATTTACGTTGCGTTGTAAACCTCTCACTACTGCGGTTTCGAATACCATTGGGAGCTCTACTTGTAAGTGAAGAAGTGTCGTACAGATGGCGGGAGGTGTGCAGTACTGGTTCTACCCAGGGAAAAGTAGGTGGTCTACCTCCACCACAAAAGAAATATGGAGAATATACAGTTAAAGTAACAATATATAGAGACTATTGAGGTTGTAAACTGGGACATTTCGCAGTGAAGCAATCGGTCAAATTTTCTGTCGAGCAAAATCGGCGTTTGACCGTCGCATGTTTGATTTAAAAATAAACAAATAATTTGATAGACGCCTTCAAATGGTCATATATTTTTTGTTTATCATCATATTTTGATAATTTGTACACCCTTATTCAAGTTTTTTAGAACTCTCAATCATAAAAAGTTAATACATGTGTGTAATGTAACACTTGTAAAAAATAAAATAAACTTAAAACTTGCAAAAAGACAATGAATTATTTAATTACAGCACTTTAAAATTTAAAAATGGTCCTTAAATTATTTTGAGGAGTATATATGGTTTTGGTCAATTTACTATGGCTGCTTTGTCTGTTGTATGTAGGGTGTTAACGGCGATATGAATATTAGATTCGTCCTCAGACACTGCTTTAGCCTCATTAAGAAACTATCCCGCCAAATAACGGCAAAATTGCACTACGCTACCGTTTAATAAAACTAGCCAGGTGTTCAGGTCATATTATAATGTATATGTACCGATTAAAAGTATAGGTTTATTTAACGGTTTTTGAAAATACCCATGATTGAATATGCGTAAAATGAATTATGAGTTGGTAACTCTTAATTTGACGCTCCAGTTTTGGGGTTTGGTCTGGCTGGTTAAAACGATTTATATAGTGTCTATAGAGTGTGAATTCTCAAAATAGGTAAATTATATATACTGAAAGGAAAAAGAAACGCATAATCAAAAATTGCCTAAACTACACTATTATATACACCTAATTCCACGTAATATCCAGATATATCTCAATGTATTTTGTACAAAAAGGGGCTACTAATTACAGAAAGGACGACTCTCTCATGTAGTAGACTTTTTAACCAAAGTATACTTTGTTACACGAAATTCATAAATGTTGAAGTTTCGCTTGAAAAAGTTAAGCCATTTCTAAACGTTTAAAGCCTAAGTTTGTTCACCTGCTTGAGACAAATGCGCATTCTGTCAATAATGAAACTTTAAAGGGGTAATCATTGGTGTGTTCGGTACTATGTAAACCTTCTTTCCGAAAGGACAGAACTAATGTAGCCCTGTACCATCGATTAGCAGTAGCATATTAACATACAATATATAGCTGAAATACCCAGTATGCGTTTCTTTTTTCCTTTCAGTATATATACCTCGTGGTCAGTAGGTTAAGAAACGGTGTACACGTGTTGTTAAATTTGGCTAACTACTTTAACCTGTTGAAGTATTGTGTAAACGTCGATATATAAAGTAGAGTGATCCTCAGTCGCTGCTGTATCATCCCTCAGACTCTCGGCACGATTCTCCCTCTCTATGTATATATCGCAATACGAAAAGTGGCATTCTCAGAAAGCAGTCAACACGCATGAGAATCAAAGTATACGATATTGCTGAATATTTAAACCCTCATGTTTTTTTATGATGTTTATAAAATATGTTCTGAAAATTAATACGCATTGGAGCTCGTTTGCATCAGGGCCCTATCAAGTTTCATCCCAGTTTGCATTAATCATTTTTTCTGGACTTTACAGACTATCTCTGAATGTGAATATACCTACCTTTCGTCAGCGCTCCAAATAGGAACCGAATATTTGAAACTATATCCGACTTTGCGATTGCCGGTTATACGGTGTGATCCACATGCTTGCATTAGTATATATTTTCTTCTCTCTTTCTTCTATATACATATACTATATCACTATCTCTTCTTCTCTCTTTCTTCTCTCAAGCGCACAACCGGCTCGAACTTAACCTAAACGTAGGCCTGAGAAAACTTTTTAACAAAAAATCCTGAGAAATTTTAATTTTAATATTTAAAGCGCGCGAAGAAAATTTTAAAATGAAAATTTGGAGCCCGCGACTTGATTTTCGCACTAATCCTTTTTTACTTCTTGACTTTTGCACTTACTTTTATACACAGATACGTGCTAAATACAAATACAAATTCTTCATAACGCTTATACGAATTATAATCATTGCACAGGGCAGCAGAGCTATAGTGATACCACACACAGGGAGTTGCTATTTCCTCACACTTGCTATTTCAGTTAGCTTGACCAATTAGATAAGCCACAGATATGTAGTGCCAAAATGCCCGATATTCAGATATCCACTGCTGGTATTGAGAAACTCCTCAGCAACTTAAACCCGCATAAGGCAGCTGGTCCAAACCAGATCAGACCCATCCGATGATTCTCAAGAATCTTAGCAAGGAAATCTCTTCTATATTGCAGATTCTCTTCAGTAAATCTCTCAGGTCTGACACTATTCTAGATTTATGGAAGATGGCAAATGTTGCCAATGTCTTTAAGAAGGGCCCCAAAACTGATCCTGCGAACTATCTCCCCATTTCCCTAACCTGTATTCTGTGCAAGATTCTTGAGCACATTGTCTCTTCCAGTATCACTAAACATTTCAATAATTCAAATCTCTTTTATAAACTCCAGCATGGTTTCAGGGAAAAAAGATCGTGCCAAACACAACTTCTTATGCTTGTTGATGACCTGCCAAAAGCACTAAATCTCAAGAGTCAAGTTGACCTCATCCTTTTAGACTTTAGTAAAGCCTTCGACATAGTAAACCATGAACTGCTGCTCTATAAAGAAATATAAAATGATCGGACAGGGAAAGTAGCATTCAAGGAGGACAGTCAACCACAAAACACAGAAACAAACACGCAAACAGACAAATAAGAAGGCAAAAGTAAAAATAAATGCAAACAACAGCCAGTGTTCGACACTAACTTTTTGGACCTACTAGCCCCGGGGGCTAGTTGGTTTGGAATTTCACTAGCCCCCCTTAATTTCTACTAGCCCTGCTACCAACGGTACCAAATCCTCATTGTATATTGATTTGACGGGGTTGGTTATAAAATAACAACACAAATCAGATTCAAAATTTGTGACATCGCTAACAGCACCCTCCGTCACAATAACCTGATCTCGTGGCAGGCTGCACCTCTGTTAAGAAAAGTAACATACTGTGATGATTATTATTTTAATTTATTATAGTATTTCTGAACAATGTACCTGAGAAACACAGAAATTATTATGATAGATTTTTTTGTTTTTTGGCTGGTGGAGAAAGCCCCAAAAATCGATCTATGTTTGCACCGTTTATAGCACGTTCATAATTCGCGGTGTTTTCCGACGGAAGCGGAAACAACTGCTGAAATCGTGGTCATAAAAACGCTTGAGAAAAAATGTCTAGTTTATAAGGCGTAGTTACAAGCGTTTGTGTGATTCGGTATCGGGCTGGTATCACGCGGTAAACGAAAGCAAAAAGAAAACAAATGTCGTTTTACGCGGACTGAAAGAGCAGCAGTTTTAAGCGAGAATCTGCGGAACATTAATGATTAACAGTGCTTGAGATTTTATTTATATAATGCCAACGCAAATTGGGTACGTGTTTGTTCTATAATCTACTAGCCAATCGGGCTAGCTAGACGATCGTACGTGCTAGCCCGACGGTCACTTTTACTAGCCCCGGGCTATCGGGCTAGCGTTAGTGTCGAACACTGACAGCACAAACACAAAAAGGTTGACAATAGGGCTACCTCCATTTTTACGGCATTAGAGTGGAAACTCTTTCATGGAGGGCTCTGTACTGGGACCCCTCTTATTCCTAATCTACATAAATGATCTACCTGAGCATGTAACTTCCTCTAAAGTCCGTCTCTTTACAGATGATAACGCCATATATATCTCTCTCAATTGCTTCCCACTCCAAGTATCTTCAACATGACCTAGAACAACTCGAAAAGTGGGAAATCAAATGGGACATGAAATTCAACCCTTCTAAATGCCAAGTCATACACATAACTAAATGCAAAAATGTAATAAACACCCGTTACTTTCTTCATAATACAGAACTTGAATCAATCTCATCAGCCAAATATCTGGAAGTTGAAATATCAAATGACCTATCCTGGAATAAAGATATCGATTCAATCACACAAAAAATGCAAACCAAACACTAGGCTTTCTCAGAAGAAATATTAAAGTTCATTCAGAAAAACTCAAAATCAACAGCATACAAGACACTGGTCAGGCCCCAGCTTGAGTACTGCTCCCCTATCTTGTCCCCGTACACTGAATCAGAGGTATCAGTCAGGTAGAATCTGTTCAGAGACAGGCTGCTCGATGGACAAAACGCGACTATACCCGCACCTCAAATGTCACAGACATGTTGACTGCATTGCAATGGAGACGCCTTGACCTTCGTCGCATTGACCAAAGACTGGTCATGTTTTATAACATCAGTCATCATATTGTAGCAATCCCTCCTAAATACAAGACCCAGTCGATCCCAACATCCAATGGCATACCACCAGATCCAGACAGCCACGGGTTACTATAAGTATTCCTTCTTCCCTCTAGCATAGTGGCACTACTTCTGCCACAGTTTAGCCTGGCTATTAGCCAGGTATTAGCCAGGTTGAACACGTCTCCCCTTAGAAACCTCTTAAAAATATATTTTTAACACACTGTACATTATCTCAATGTATTATTTTATCTTTTATACTCTACTAACATTCTCGTCGGTGACGCGCGACAGTCTAGGTCCCCAGCAGGGGTTTGACTTAATGAAAGATAGATAGATATTGCTGTTATTGTACATGTCGTCACTGAAAAAAACGAATTATGTCCTTAGGTGCTTGCAAATACTCCTCTGACAGGACCAATTCGGGAAATAGCCGGTAAACTGAAAATATAGCTGTTAAATCATGAACATTTTGTTTTTGATGGAAAATCCGGAGATTGTACACTTAAATCCGAAGATCCGGAAAGAGACTGAAAAATCCAGAGAGTTGGCAGGCCTATGAGGGCATATGAGGGTATGCATTAGTAGACAGACAGACAGAATATGTGCGTGTGAGAGTGATTGTGACTATAAAGCGGTTTTAACCAATAACCGGTATCACAAAACAAAATGGCAGCTCCCATTGATTTGAATGTTGCAAAGAAAAATCTACAAGACATTCTTGGCGAGGATATGAAAAGGTGTGTCAGTTTGTTCATGACTTAATGCATGTTTAGCACGACTTTACCATAAAGTTGTTATACAACGCCGTTCTATTGGCACATTTCAGTGAAAGTTTTGTTTCTTGACATCCTGATACAACTTCATTACAACGCCGTTCTATAATTTGCCATAATTTGGCACATTTCAGTGAAATCGAACATGCAAGTTTTGTTTCTTGACATCCTGTTGTAGTGTTGAATTATTTTTTGGGGTGCATTTTTCAGCCAAATGTTTTTTGAACTAAATACCTTACTTTTCAAAATCGTTTGAGAGAAATAAAAATTTCATGGGCGAAAGTTGTTTTTGATGGGTCATTTTCAATGCAACATTTTCGGATAAATTCAGGATTCTCTGGATTTTTCAGTCGCTCTCCGGATCTCCGTCTTTAAATGTTCAGCTATTTCCTGAACTGGTCCTGTCAGTGGAGTATTTAGCATGGTGTTCTATGGTATCACGGTACTTCAATGTTTGATGAAAAAAATAAACTGTAAACAATATTTAATTTTTAAAGAAAAAGGAAACTCAAATGCTTTCTGTGACCCTTCTACTAAATTGTTATGATATAAAATGTAATAAATTTTATGTAAAAATGACAGAATTATATTTGAAAAGAAGGGTACCCTCATTGAGCTTATTATTTTTGAAAGTTCTATGGTATCAAGGTATTCACATAGTGTGTGTCCTGTATTTGTTAGTAACTGGTATACATGTAAGATTCAATGAGTGACCATGTTTAGAAACAATAATGTTCAAAAGACTCATCTGACTAAAGATTAATGAGTTTTATAACCTTCAAGATAATGGAAACTGCATTTATGGAGATTTGGTGTGATGAATTTTAAAGATCATAAGGAAATTGTCAACATGTTTGCATTATTTTGAAATATCCTTTTATTTATGATAAATAGATAATAAAAAAATAAATTATTTTATTATTTGTACCTAAAGTCATCACATCTATAAAATAATTATCATATTTTAGCATATATGCATACTTTGTATTAGATTGGACACTACCGTGATACCATAGAAGTATGATAGAACCCTTGATATCATAGGAAGCAAGCACGTTGAAGTATGCTAATCTATTATTTAATTTTTCTATAACTAGATCTATCAAACAATGCATCAACTTGTATTAATTGCATAAATAATTTCAATTTACGATTTAAAGAAAAAAGTGCGAAAATCAAGTTGCGTGCTCCAAATTTCCATTTATAAATATGTTTTGCGTGCTTTAAATTGTAAAACTCTCAGAATTTTGTTTTAAAAAGATTTAAATCTCAGGATTTTGTTATAAACACTTTTGGCAGGCCTGACACAGGTTGCTAGACATTCTTTGGAAGAAGAGAAGAAAAAGATCTGACCGACTCTCCGTTTTTTACACTCCTTTTAAAAAATAAAGTATTATGAATCCATTTTGTTTGGTCGAGACCGGTAAATTACCAAATTCAAACAAAATGTGTCCCCAGTTGAAATTCATTTGGATTTTCACCTTTAATATGTTGGCTGATGTTTTTTACTTGGTTGCCATGGAAGTTGAAATGAGTGATTTGCCTTCAAGTCGTCTGATTTCATTGTTCTCTTCCAACTTGTATGTGTATATTGTTTTCGGCACAGTCTATTTGGTCTCAAATAAACGCCCGTCTTTTCAAAAATGTTAAGCCCCCGGGGGGGGGGGGTTATTGGGGATTATACGGTAATTTCCTAATCATCTTCATGTGTAAAATGTTTGGGTATTGGCTCCTAACTTAAATGTATCCTTATTCAGTGTTTCATTTTGCTGCGCATCCCGAGTCCCTGACTCACACTTTTTTCTGAGGACCCATCATTTCAAAATATGTGCATCCCATGGGATGCATCATTTGAAATCTGAAAAATGAATTTAAGAAAAACTAAAATAGGTTAATCTGCACGGTAACTTAATCGAAAGGAGAAAAATTAACATATAAAATATAGAAAATCAAAATCAATTGACCTGGCCTATTATTCTAGTCCTTTTAATTTCTGTTTTGATCTTTCGACAAACTGTTGTCAACACCGTCACGGAACCCATTCATTTTCATTGGGACTCATTGTTCTAATTTATGTGAGTTCTAGGGACTCATTCAGGCTGAATTCATAATGAAACACTGTTATTAATGGAAAGAAAATTTAGACGTGCCCGGAAGTTAGACATGGTTATTGTCCATGAGTTGGACTGAGCCTATATGCGGGGCTATGAAACTCCAGTACTAATACTGTATTGTACTAAAACAACTTTTCCAGGTTAAGCCTTCTATTATGTGCTGGAGTTAAAGATACGAGGGTGCTTCAAAAAGTTCTGTCACTAGGAATATATTCTTTGAACTGGATATTACACTAAGATAAAGTAGTGTATTTATAGTACTACTGGGTTCGCTGTCTTAAATTCCACAACAAAAATGAAAAAATTCCGGTTATTTATACCCCTGAATTACCTCCCCTACCACACCTTTTGGATACTGGCATCTCTGAAAATGTCCTTGTTACAAAACGGTGTAAACAATATTTGAATAATTCTATGCTTTTAAATTTTCTTGTACGTCATCTGTTGTTATTCGCCCATAATCATTGAAAATGATTGTCGAGAATTCGGAAAGGTCTTGCTGCAAACCAGATATGAGTGAATGCATATTCCTTAATTTTAGCAGAAATAACACTGATTTTCTTCATTTTGTTTACGGAAATGTTATAATATCTTTTAAATGTCGTAATTATTCTCATAGTATTAATGTGTTGTCATATTTTTTTTACAAATCCTAGTCCTTCAGTGTTTAAATTTCATATTCAACACATTATTGTAGAATTTTGTAAAATGTTTAGTGAAAATATTGATCATCCAAAAATGCTATTACAGTTAATGTCCATTTATCATTAATTTAATTTTACACGTTAGCTAAAAATGTTAATTTCTAAGACAATGCCTGTTTATCTACCATGCTTAAATTCTGAATCTTGTAATATAACTGGTAATTTATGAGGAATTTCAAAGGTCTTCGACAAGTACTTAAAGAGAAACAGGCATTTAAAAAAGTAACAATTAATATACCTGAAAAAACTCACGACGAAAATGCCTCAGTATGTATAAGTGATGTATATTAAATGTTCCATAACTTTCGTCAGACAAAAGATACACCATTTATTTTACCATCAATGGAATGGTATTGAAACTCTCTTTCATTTGGTACCAAACATCAACACTTACAACGTATACATAATTGTTAAAACGCGTTAGTGACAGAACTTATTGAATGACCCTCGTAGATTAGAAACCGGGCAGACGTCAAACACCTCTTTATTATAATTTGTCGCTATGTATCCATTTTTATACGTCCCTGTACAGATGTATTAATGTTGTGGCATTGTCTGTCTGTCTGTCCGTTAACTTTTACCTGACAATTGATTTTGGCTAAGGCCAAAAAAAATAATACCTGTGTTTCCGGTTACCAGACCGACCCTATTTTTAACGGGCCGACCCTAAAACTTTTTATGATTTTTTATTTATATTAGTTCTGAACAATGATTTATCACAATATATCGAGGTAAACTGACATCACAGAGAAACTTTCAGTTGTATAATCAACTTGTATGGGGTTTATGAGATAAATACATGTAATACCTCACAATATCTTGCTCAAATTTTTTGTTTTTTAAAAATGCCTACTTACCTACCCTATTTTTTTAGAGCATGCAACAGGAAACATGCCTTTTTTTTTTTTGCCTAATAACTTTCAAAGTATAAGGTCTACAACAATACTTTGTGTACGTTTTCAGCATAGTCCGATGAATACAGGACCATAATCTCTGTTTCATATTTTTTTAATTACTTTCCTTTGAAAAAGGTTTATCCTGGAACTTAACCTTGCCAATAACTTTCAACGTTTTAGGTCTACAACAATGAAACTGTGTACACATCTTCAGCATGCTCCAATGAATACATAATCTGATAAAGGCCCATAACGTTCTAATTTTTTTTTTTTTTTAAATAATTTTTCTTTGAACACAGATTTAACCTGGAACTTTCAAGAGATTGTGGCTAATAACTTTCACAGTATTAGGTCTACAACAATGAAACGATGGACGTACATACCACACTCGGCGGTTCTCTTGTTTAAATATTCTATATCGACAGAAAGTCAAATGAATAATCAATTGTTGTAATTTTCTCCCACATAACAGTTAAATAAACGAGTAATTAGGCAACTTAACTATTTTGTTGCCACAGTCGAAAAACATTGAATTTTACGACCATTGTAAACCCTGTTAACACTGTTCACCACTCAGCAAGAATGTTTTCCATAACACTTTATATATATGTAAAATGTTATTTGAAGTTATGAATTCAATTTAAGCAGACAACATGGCAAAAGGGTTAGAAAGAAAAGTACCTCAACTGTTGTCTTCTGAAAGTGTTTACACAATCTTCATGGGGATGTCTTGGACATTGGTTTAAATCCTTTTTTAATGAATGATTAAAATTAATAATCTATATGATAAGGAAGCCAATTAAACAAGTTAATTTCTTTTCAGTTAAGATTTTAAAAAATGAGTTCAAAGACCGTGACCAAAATAAGTGCACAGTGACTTGTGTTTGTGTTAATGCTTTAATAACTTCATTTATTTTAACTCGATATTTTGCAAGTTGTTTTAAACTGTAAATAAACATGAGATTATAACCATACCAGGCTATTTAGGCAAAAAAATAAAATAAGTGTGTTTCCTATTGAATAGGGTAGGTCGGTAGGCATTTTTTGTTTTTGTTTGGAGCAAGATATTGTGAGATTCTACATGTATTTATATCTCATAAACCCCATACAAGTTGATGATACAACTGAAAGTTTCTCTGTGATGTCAGTTTACCTCGATATATTGTGATAAATCTAAGAACAATTTTTTTGTTTTTTTTCATAAAAAGTTTTAGGGTCGGCCCCTTAAAAATAGGGTTGTTCGGGTCAGCGGAATACACAGTTTTTTTGTTTTTTTTGGCCTTATAATATTATGTAGTCATGTTCATTCCTGTTAGGTGTCATATAGCCTTTCATGTGTTGGTGCGCCGTAAAACCCAATTCAATTCGTTATTTGTACATGTTTATGCTATTTCGTCTTGCGCTTGAGTATATACTTTTTACTTTGACGATTAATATTAATATGCCAAGTATGTAATTTTAATTACCATTTACTTTGTATCTTTACTCTTATATGTCTGTACATTTTGTGGAATACGCTATGATATGATTGGCTTCTGAATACACGTTGTATTGTATTGTATTGTATATACCATTAAACTTGATTTCATTTTATGTCTTAAAATATTCACTAGTTTAAAACAATAATAGTTTTCTGTTTTTCAGCTACCTCCACAATCTCAAATCTTGGTTCCGACAGAAGGTATGTCTTATTTTTATTTCCCACAATGCAGCATAATAGTGAAGATGCATAGTGTCTCATTAGACCATTTCTTAGTCAACAACAACGCTACTCTTCAAACTTAGCACACATATACATCTACATACAAACAAGGTCACCATGGCCTACCTTGATCTAATTATCCCCCGACTAAGTCGGAGGGATATAGTTTTGGCGTTCGTTAAAATTGTTGTGTCCGCTGCATAACTCACACATGCATGGACAGGGTTTTGAAATAAATTGGCACATGTACTCATCTCATTAAGACAACTTCAAAATCCAACACCCGGATCTATAGCTTCAAGGTCAAGGTCATATATACTTCTTAGATGCATATAATAAGGTCCATTTTGTGTACGCTTCATAACTTTTCCATGCATGGAGGGATTTTGAAATAAATTGGTACAAATACCCATCTCATTGAGACAACTTCAAAATCCAACACCCGGATCTATAGCTTCAAGGTCATATACTTCTTGTACGTGCTTTTAATAAGGTATTTTATGTTCTATCTCCATAACTTATGTTTGCAGCGATTTTGTAAAGAATTTACACAAATACTCAACCCATCAAACATCAATGCAGCTCCCTGCACCCCTACTCCAAAAGAAAAACATCTTTATTCACTTCTTCTTATTTTATTTCACCGAATTTCTTGTTCTACGCTTGATTTTGATTAAGGTTTCTCATTAGTTTCCTACATGATATGGCACGTTTTGGTCTTTAAAGTGACATACGGCAATCCTGCAGTTTGTATCAGTATCACATTTTAAAATTAGCAGCTCAGTTTTCATTAATCCAGTATCATTTTGACTTTTAAACCTGCTTGCATATAATTAAATGAAATTTCGAATTTTCAATTTTACTTCCTTATTCTACCGAATTCCTATAATCTATACTGGTAATCAACATATTTGCTTTGAACTATTCTAATAATTAATTAAGGCTTTATATGATAATGACTGTAGTACAAATGCAAGTAAAAAGTATAACAAAGTCCACTATTCGCTATCAACACACCTACACATCCAATAGTAAAACCCATTAGGCCAAAAAGAAAAATAGGTGTGTTTCCTATTGCAGGCTCTAAAAAAATAGGGTAGGTCGGTAGGTATTTCTTTTTTTTTTTTTTTTTTTTGGAGAAAGATATTGTGAGATTCTACATGTATTTATCTCATAAACCCCATACAATTTGATGATACAACTGAAAGTTTCTCTGTGATGTCAGTTTACCTCGATATATTGTGATAAATCATTGTTCAGAACAATTCTTTTTTTTTAAATTTATTTTTCATAAAAAGCTTTAGGGTCAGCCCCTTAAAAATAGGATCGGTCGGGCCACCGGAAACACAGTTTTTTTGTGTTTTTTTGGGCCTAAGCATAGATGCATATTCTAAATTTGTTGATAGAAATTGTTTAACAATTTCAGGTGTATACACATTACATTAATCATATATAATTCTAGATCATGAGTTGTCTGGCTTAAGGTTGCCTGTTTCAGTGACTAAACTGTTCAACCTCTGTTGGACCTAATAGTAAGGTAGTGTATTCTTTTTTGCAGTTTCTAACATGTTTGGGTTATTGTTTCTTTAAGATTACCAAGGAAGAGTTTGACATGGAGGCCAGACAGCTGTTAAAGTCAGACACAGGTGAGATTTTGTTTTTATTTCTATTACCTTTGAAGTTTGTGTAGTGGTCTATATGCTTATCTGTGAGGTGGCCCTGTTGAAAGCGTCCGCCTCATATGCTTAATCCCTAGCCAGGTCGTACCAAAGACTTCATAAAAATGGTACTAGTGGCTCCATTGCTTGATGTCCAGCAGATAAAGTGTGGTTCTAGGACTTGACGGCCAGGCCTGGAATTCTTCAAACTATTCTTAGACTTGAGCTCAAGTACTGAAAATTCATTCACAAGTATTTCTATGACCTTCAAAGATAAACAATCGCAAAAAGATGCTATTTATTAGCATGCATCATATTTATATTCATGGTATGAACATTTATTCTGTAAACTTATAGAAAATTGTGTTCGAAATGTGGATACTTGAGCTCAAGTCTACGAATATTCTCAAGAACGGTTGGTGAATTCAAGGCCCGGTGTCAGTATAATGTGACTGTGGGATATCTTTTCATGTGTCTATGGCGAGGTATTCCAGTGTGACAGGGGATATCATGTCACGTGTCTATGGCGAGGTATTCCAGTGTGACGGGATATCATGTCATGTGTCTATGGCGAGGTATTCCAGTGTGGCAGGGGATATCATGTCGTGTCTATGGCGAGGTATCCCAGTGTGACAGGGGATATCATGTCATGTGTCTATGGCGAGGTATTCGAGTGTGACAGGGGATATCATGTGATGTGTCTATGGCGAGGTATCCCAGTGTGACAGGGGATGTCATGTCATGTGTCTATGGCGAGATATTCCAGTGTGATAGGGGATATCATGTCATGTGTCTATGGCGAGGTATTCCAGTGTGACAGGGGATATCATGTCATGTGTCTATGGCGAGGTATCCCAGTGTGACAGGGGATATCATGTCATGTGTCTATGGTGAGGTATTCCAGTGTGACAGGGGATATCATGTCATGTGTCTGTGGCGAGGTATCCAAGTGTGACAGGGGATATCATGCCATGTGTCTATGGCGAGGTATTCCAGTGTGACAGGGGATATCATGTCATGTGTCTATGGTGAGGTATTCCAGTGTGACAGGGGATATCATGTCATGTGTCTATGGTGAGGTATTCCATTGTGACAGGGGATATCATGCCATGTGTCTATGGCAAGGTATTCCAGTGTGACAGGGGATATCATGTCATGTGTCTATGATGAGGTATTCCAGTGTGACAGCACATAAAGTTTAGCATAGAGCTCCCAGTTACAAACTGACACCATTGTTCTCACTGAAAGATTGTTAAAAATGACATTAAACCATACATACATCATGCTTGTCGATATTTATACCAAACGGTTGCAGGTTTGAGACTCAAGTCATGGAACCAAGCTCTTGTAATCTTGAGTCCTTCACCGCCACAACTTGGTCTGTCGGATGGAGACATATGTAGGTCAGGAGCCTATCCTTAGGGCACGATAAACACCAGAAGAATATACTGTAGATCCGGTATTATTCATGAGTTTGTTTTTTTCGCTAATATTCGCGAATCCACTTTCTCACAAATTTAAGAACTAGCGGATAATAAACTCAAAAGAGTATCTGAAAGCTCAGCCATTCAAAATTAAGTAGATTGAAATTATCAAATGATCGCCAGGTATATATACATGTACAAGCAAAAACGTTATATCCTAAAGAGTGGTTAACGATACATACTTATTATTTTACACTGATTTGATATAAGGTAACAATTATGTATTATGTCTATACTTGTGAAATACTTTTTAGAATTATTAATTTTAATACATATACGTATGTTGAATCCAGGCTATTTATTAAGTCCAAAGTGCGTCGTCTGCACTTCAAAAATACAAATGTTATTTTCTGTTTACTGTACTTGTAATTATATTCGTTAAACATCTATTCAGTGAATGAATAGGCATTACAAATCAGGTTCAATACAATCAATAAATTCTTTACAATTATTTTCACACGATGCATCACTTAGTATAATTGATAGGATAATTGATGTGTCTCCGGGCCATAAACAAGACTCCGATAGCGGATGTAGTCCGAATAAGGAGTTTGAAAAACATAATGAAATAAACAAAACTAGACAATAAACACCGAAGGCATAAATTATTTATAAGAAAACTTGATTATTTACATTTTGCTTGGACGCGAATTCATGAACACGCTAATAAATCAGAGACCCGTTGATTCTCGAACTTAAGATCACGTGGAAATAATGTGATCTACAGTAGTCCATATTCTAAAACAGCCATACTGGTAATCTAGTTTGAAATATTGTGTTGTACTCTGTTATATATAATATCTCTGGACCAGCTGCACTGGACATGACCAGAAAAGGGGAGCCAATTGTTTGACATCATACAATGACGTTACACAATAACTTAGTGAAGATTCCATTTTCGTTTTCTATTTTCATATTTAAGGGTATAAGAGTAGAAATAGTAAATGGTTAACAGTGAGTTATGCCATCCTTAAAAATATATTTGTTTGCTGTTTCCCGACCCAGGATTGGTAGGTAGGTGAAAAATTGTTTTTGCCAAAGACAGTAAAAAACCGTAAGATATTAAAAGAAAAATATACTAAAAACAGTAAAAAAAAAAATTGTTAAAGAATTGCTATAATTATTTTTGGGTAGGGCCCTTTTTGGTGGGTAGGTAGGGAAACAGGAAACTAACAATTTTTTATGGTCGGCCTTATCATGCATTATATTACTATTTGTCATTTCAGTTGTCCCGAATGTTTATGTGTTAGTACTGTAACATTTTGTGTATTCCAGTCCATCTCCACAACGAATTCCTGCTGGCCATTATCTCCAAGTGCCAGACTCTCTGCTCCTCTATCAGTAAGTTACTGTACCATGTAGTAGGCTGAAACACAATGCAAATACAGATAAAATTACACAACAAATACAATACTAGTATGCAATACATATACATTTCTTATAGACACATGTAATATAAATAAAATACAATACAAATGCACACATACAATACAAATTCATAAGTTCAACACAAATGTGATACATATACAAAAGAAAACAATACAAATACAATACAACACACATATAATACACCTGCGGTGCCAGTACAAGACGTATACATATACAATACAAATCATTTTATAACTCGGTCAAACATTACGTAAAAAAAGAAGGAATCTGTATGAACAATGTTGTACAGGCTTTAGCATCAATCGTGAACACTCGGCCAATCCCGTCATACTTCGGGATTCCGCCTCGTGTATATATCAAGCTTCGGTATGTTCAAAATTTTGAAATTTTATTAGCCGGAAGTCGAAGACACAGAAAATAGTGCACTGTTGCTATGTAAACAATATGACTGTTAACCATATGTGTTGATGTTTAATTTGCGTTGAATGTTTGTGATATACAATGCAGATGAAGTTTTTATCACTGCTTTCATGTAAATAAACTACTGATGAAGCATTATTTAGGAAACTAAATATATAGGGTAGGGTCATGACATGTTTCCTCCTGTTTTGCCCTGTTAACTATTGTACCAAACACAGTGATACTGTCACCAACCTGTGAACTCCATTTAAAACAATTCTTGTTTCCATAATTAGCCTCTTTTTTTTATTTCTTTAGTCCCCAGATCTCCACCGAGTGTACCATCTACAGCTGGTAAACTACTGAAGAAGGGAAAGTTGAAAAGGAGACCCCAGGCTGCCAGGAGTTCTTTCCAAGTATTTTCAACTATTTATTTTATAATACTCTTTAAATAGAAAGAAATGTACATTTCGTGGAGTGAACATGAAATTATTGTTACCTTATATAAATAAACAACACAATACAGTAGTTTAACATTTATCCCTTGATTTGTGAAACAACTTAAAAAAAGAGATAAATTGATTTAGAAAAAGTAATATCAAATGTTGGTATATAAAATAATTTCTTCTTATGCCTCAGAGTTCTACCCATATTGAGCAGTATTTGATTAAAGTTGATAATCAAGATATCTATAAATAAATAATTTCACTAATACTGAGCAGCATGCAGATTGGTGGATGCCTTTCTCAATTAATTGTGGTCAGAATTCAGATTGATGGTTGCCCTTCTGAATGAATTGTGGTTAGAAGAATTCAGGTTGGTGGCTGCCTTCCTCAGTGAATTGTGTTCGAGAGAATTCGTATAGATGGCTGCCTTCATCAGTGAATTGTGGTAAGGTGAATTCAGATTGATGGCTGCCTTCCTCAGTGAATTGTGTTCAAGAGAATTTGGATTGATGGCTGCCTTCCTCGGTGTATTGTGGTAAGGAGTATTCAGATTGGTGGCTGCCTGCCTCAGTGAATTGAGGTAAGGAGTATTCAGATTGGAGGCTGCCTTCCTCAGTGTATTGTGTTCAAGAGAATTTGGATTGATGGCTGCCTTCCTCGGTGTATTGTGGTAAGGAGAATTCAGATTGGTGGCTGCCTTTCTCAGCGAATTGTGGTTTGGGGAATTTAGATTGGTGGCTGCCTTTCTCAGTGAATTGTGGTTTGGGGGAATTTAGATTAATGTTTGCCTTTCTCAATGAATTGTGTTAGAATTTAGATTGATGGTTGCCTCTCTCAGGAAATTGTGGTTAGAATTCACATTGGTGGTTGCCTTTATCAATGAATTGTGGTAAGGAGAATTCAGATTGGTGGCTTCCTTCTGAATGAATTGTGTTCAAGAGAATTCAGATTGTAGGCTACCACCTTTCTCAGTGAATTGCGTTCAAGAGACTTCAGATTTGTGGATGCCTTCCTCAGTGAATTGTGGTAAGGGAATTCAGATTAATGGCTTTCCTTCTCAATAAATTGTGGTTAGGAGAATTCATATTGGTCGCATCGATTGATAGTTCTGACATGGAGTTTGTACCTCTGCCTTCTATAATCCATTCATAGCGGGCAGAGGTAGCTCAGTGTATACAGCCTTTGCTTTAGAGCTACAGTCCTCTGAGAAAGTGTATAGATAAATGTAAATCACTGTTAGGCATACAGTAGTTATATAGAGGATCTTACATGAGTACTAATTCATTATTGAATTTATTAAAGGAGTTTGCAAATTTGTACATTATAATGTCATTAACGTTATGTTATACCACTAGTGGAATATCGAAAAATATTGAATGGTGTTATTACACTCCCACACCACATGTTATGTGATATATATTGATAATACCTATACATTTATTTTAAAGTATTCACAATTACTGACCTTCACCCCTCTAATTTCAAATAATTTTCATACTTTGTTGTTTTTACTGAATTCTTATTTTTAGCAAAAGGGTTAAACCATAATTTATTTAAGAAGATTGCATTAAGTTTAAATTATAGAATTCTTCGACGGAGATGCAACAACAAGTAATATTTCATTGTTGTTTTCAGCAAAGATTTGTTCCTGTTAACCCAATGACCTGTGCAATATCAGCGACATATAAAGGCGCAGAAGACACAGGTTTGGATTTCTTTTATGAGAAGACACAACTTATGCACCATAAAAACTTATCCTAATATTAAAAGGGAAACATCAAGCTTTTCATGGGCAGGTTATGGGTGCGACATAAAACTTGATGGATAAATAAATGTTCTCTTCTAAAGGGCCTAAACAGCAAAGACACCAAATGAAATTCATTTTGCACTTTACTATTTGCTATCCTAGGTTAATTTAAGCATTTATGCTGGATTCTGTTCAAACTATACGGTGAATTCAAATGATGGACCTGAAAAACTCGGTGCTAACGCCATATTTTGATTGATATGAATACACTATTAATCAGATCTTTACCAAACTTTGCCAGGGTCTTTATATCAATGAAAGCTCTAACAAGTTTGAAAACCAGCCAGATTGGATAAGATTCAAGGGAGTTATGGCCCTTGATTTTTTGAAAAATATGATATTCTGGCTTGTGAACACTCTAGCACCTTTATTTAGACGGCTGGCGTGGCGCAGTCGGTAGCGCGGCAGTTTTGTAACCGAAGGCCCCGGTTCAATCCTCCGTGGTGCCACTGAGTTCCATCGGTGTGTTCTTGGGCAAGACACTTTCCCTTAGCCTCGTCCGTCCGTCCGTTGGGTGGGGACATAAACCGGGCAGTCTCGTGTATCGGTCTATCCTCCGAGCACGTAAAAGAACCATAGGAATCTATTCGATAATAAGAGTAGGGCAGGTTCCCGGTTTCCTATGTATCCTTCCCCTCTCTCTGGGGCGGCTCTAAATAACCTATACTGTATTGATGAGCCGTTAAACAACATTCAATTCAATTCATTTATTATTTGATCTTTACCAAATATGCCCAGATTTTTAATATCAATGAAAGCTCGCACAAGTTGGAAAACCAGCCAGATTGGAATATTAACACCAGAGTTAATGGCCCTTGTTTTGCTGAAAAAAGCCATATTCTGGCTTGTGAACACTCCAGCACCATTATTTATTATTTAATCTTTACCAGATTTTGCAGATAGTTAATATTAAATGAAAGCTTGAAAAAGTTTCGAAAACCAGCCAGATCGGACCAGTAACACCAGACGTATATGATCCTTGATTTTCTTAAATATGCAATATGCTATATTGGGAACCTGGGGTCATGGGTTCAAATCCCACTGGGGGCTAACTTTTTTTCTTTATTTTATGACCCAAAGGGATGCAACAAGGTCTTGTAATTTGGCTCTGCCCACTGGGGGCCCCCTTGGGTAGTCAAGTTAAAAATCACAAAAAATGCATGTCTAAATTCGAGGCACGATATATTCAAAACGGGTTTTGTCCTCCTGGGTGTAGGGGCCCCTACAGGGGTACAATTTGGGGAGCTTGCAGTAATTTACTGTTAGAGAGTTTCGGCTTTGTGACGTTATCTCCTTCTATACCTGTGTGGTGTTTCTTAGGATGTGTAGATGCGCAATGAGGTCTCGGATTTTGGTTATGCTAGTGGGGCCTCAGGTGGGTAATCGGGTAAAAAATCAAACAAATATTGCTCATCTTGTCCAAATGTGAATGGTTACAATTCTAGTTTGGTATGGTCATTTGGAGACTCAAGGCACAAATATATAAAATGGGTTTTGACCTCCTGCATAAAGGGGCCCCTCTACAGTGGTACAACTTGGGGAACTTAATAATTTACTATTACGAGTTTCGGGCTGCCTCCTTCTATACCCGTTGAGATTTCAAGTTCATATTTGGGGTATTTCTTAGTTAAGGATCTGTAGATGTGCAATAAGTTTTCGTATTTTGGCTCCATCCTCGGGGGCTCCATAGAGGGTAACAGGTAAAAAAACACAACAAATGCATATCTTGTCCAAATATGACTGCATTTTATTCTAATTTGGTATTGTCATTTAGAGATTCGAGGCAAAGCATTTATAAAATAGGTTTTGTCCTCCTGTGTAAAGGGGCCCTCTACAGGGGTACAACTTGGGAACTTGCAGATATTTGCTATTACAGAGTTTCCGCCTTGCGATGCTAACTCCCTCTATACCCTTTGAGATTTCATGTTCATGTGTGGTGTATTTCTTAGTTAAGGATGTGTAGATGCACAATAAGTTTTCGTATTTTGGCTCCATCCACTGGAACTAGGGTGTAATGGGGTAAAAGAAAAATACATATCTTGTCCAAATGTGAATGCATTAGTTTCTAATTTGGTATTTAGGGACTAAAGGCGCAACATATATAAAACAGGTTTTGTCCCTCTGCGTAAAGGGTCCGCTCTACATATGTACAACTTGGGGAACTTATAATTTATGTGTTCGACTTCCATTAGGGTTTTGTCACAAGTGCTACAACTAATAATTATTTCCACCCACACCACCCAATCACAGACTCCGTACAGGTACTCTTGAACCTCCTTTAATTATTCTAGAAAAAATCTGATGTACCCTAGTTAAAGCTAAAATAAATGTTTAGTTGATTATTATGCCCCCGCCAAATTGGTGGGAGCTATACTGTTTTGGCCTTGTCCATTCGTTCGTCCGTTGTTCATTTTTGCTCTTATTCTCAAAATGCTGTCACAAATCACTTTCATATTTTATTTGTTGATTACTAAGGTCATACAAAAACATTCCATCATATTTCTGATCACCTACGACCACAAGGTCAAGGTCACACACTTGTAAGTTTTGCGTCCAGCAGGGCATTAGTCAGATAACCGACATTTCTAGTCAAGGAAATGTTTGAATATCCACACACAAATCACGTCCTTAAGTTAGTTTCTCCTTTTAGCCTTGTTATATATGATACTTAACACAATCTCATTAAAATCAAATCCTAATTACGCTTTGATACTCTTCACTTCTTTTAGCATAGAGTATCGTAGCGTGATGAAGGGTCTGATTTTAATGAGGTTGTACATAACACATCTTTTCATTTATATTGAATTCCTCATTAAAGTCACAACATGTATTATCTACGAGTCATACAAAAATCTATTAAACCGTAACCCGCTACATATATATAATGGACTGTTCTTTCTTTGAATTAAGACCATTCCATTTATGTGACAAAGGTTTTTTTGTGGAAAATGACTGATCAGCAGCTGGACATTGTAAGCCCTGATCAGCTTGCGAGTTACTCGCAGGCTGATCTGGGTTTACAATGGACACAAAGGCTATTATAGTCGTGCTTGGCGGGTTAAAGATGTAGGATTTTTTTTAAGTTGTTTGGCCATGTAAATATTTTAACTCGTCTGTTCGATATAAGATTTATTAATGTTAATTGATATTGAAAAAAGGTTCATCAACATGTTAGTACAATAAATTACATGTTGTAACCCCGGCATGGGCACTTGGGTCAGGTTAAATTGATATCAAAGAATCTATTAACTCTGACACCTGAGCTGAAGGCTCAAAGTGAGAATTTTAACTGCTTTCTGTCCCTCCATTTGTCCGCCAACCATCCGTTAAATTTTGCTTAAATGTCTTCTACTCATTAACTAATAGGCCAATTTTGACCAAACTTCACATGAACAGTCCATCTGCCAGTGGCTTTCAACTTTGTTATACTTAGGTCTTGGATGTCACATCCAAGATTGCCACCATCACTAAAAATTGTCAAAACCTTAAAAAATCTTCTCAAGAACCGTTGAACAGATTTTGACAGTTCTTGTTCAGAAATGATTACCAGGTACTAGATCGAATTTGTTAGAAAGAAGTCCCCAGACTCAGAAATGGCCACGCCTGGGGGATCCAAAATGTGTAAGATTTACATAGGCTTATTGTGGGTAAAACTTTAGCATGTCCCAACTCTTCCCATCAGATTATCGCCAAAAAATATTTGGAGTAGTCAAACTGCACCATTCTGCGATAAACTTGCTTGCATTTCATTAATTTAAAGCTTATACAATTTTCATTTTATGGTGAAAACGGTTTACAAATTATGCTATCACTCATAGACCAGATACATCTTTTTAGTGCACCACGCGGATGTTAACATATTTTTCAAGACCAGACCTATTTTACTGAACGCAGTATCTCAGTCCGACGATTTGTCTAGATTTTTGCGACGCTTGTAATGTTTGTATTTGAAACAAGCATCGCAGATGATCAAGACTATAGCTCAGTAGGAAAAAACCATGACCCTAAGAACATAAAGAAAGATCAGAGCAAGCTGGCTCAGCTGAGAGATCTATAACATATAACAAGAATCATTTCGCCAATAACAGTCGTAAAAATTCTTACAATATTTAATCTTAACTATAGGAACAGCTCAAAACCATTTGCTTACTAACGTTTTCGCCATTCAGTACGCAGTACTTTGATTCCATTATGAGATGCAAAAACAGTTTGCTTTGAACTCTATATATAATGATTGATAAATAGCGTAAGTAAGACATGCTGCTAGTCATGTTCCCTGAAGGGAGAGCATATAGTTGCCACTTTGTCCGTCCGTCTGTCCCTAAATCTTGTCCGTCTGTCTGGATATCTTGTGCAGACTGTAACTCAAAAACTCATGGGACTGCAATGAAACTTCACACAATGATAGAGGGCAATGAGAGGAAGTTCAGAGCACACTAACCATAACTCTATCTTCATTCAAATCAGAGTTATTGTCCTTTGTATACATTTTTTTCTTACAATTTTTTGTCCAATGAGAAGTTTGTCTTTCTGTCTGTCCGTCTTTCTGTCCATCCATCCATCCATCCATCTGTCTGTCTGTCCATCTGTCTGTCTTGTTAATGGTTTATAATACTGTTACATACTGTATGATCACATCTATAGAGCCATAAAACATTTCAGTGGCAAATATCTTCCACTTGTACAATCAAAGTATGCCTTAGAAATAGACAAAAAATATTAAGTACATTATAAACCATGTTTCATAGTGGTTTCTCTTTATCAGTATGTGTCAAATTGAATACTGCTGGGTGATACACAACCGTATGATAAGTTGAGGATACATTTTAGAGAGCATCCATCGGTTCTAACGTTTTTCTTGTTTTTAAAAAGTTATGGTTGATGTGTGTCCCTTTCAACTTTAAGTAAATAGTTTGCTTTATAGTGATAATGTCGGTGCTTATGGATTTTCAATTTCAGTTTTTTCAGATTGAAAATTTTGTATCTATGTTTTAAAATTTGAATATTGAGCATAGGTAAATAGCTTACTTGTTGGTTTGTTTGTTTCAGTATTTGCAAGTAGAGAGCTGAGTCTACCAGACATTTCTATGGTCCACGGTCGACTGCTGGTGTGTGCCTGGGAGACAGGACTGACCAATGTAGATGACAACGCTGTCAAACTGGTCATGCAAGCTGTAGAGGTAACAAATGTGATGGATACAGTTTTTGCCATATATTGCTGCATTGAATGGTTAAGAATGGTCATTCCCCATGTACATTTTACAAGGTAGAAGATGTCAGATTTCCAACACCAAAAAATCAGCCCATGAATGAACAAATACACAAATAAACACATTTGTAAAATAAAATAACAACGGCATATAACAAGATGGGAAATAGTAATTACCAAAACAGAAATTATTCTAACGCAATAAAGGCCCAAAATGTGGGTTATCATGCATATTTAATACTTAATATTGTCTATCCGATTATAACCGATGATCGATTGAAAATTTCAACCGATTGCCCATCACTACTGAATTTCGATCTTTAGCAGATGAGACATAAGCACTTAGGTCTTAGGGTACGTAATTTCGGTATGAAAATTATTACTCAAACACTTGCAGAGTTGTCATTTGATACTTTAAGTTGGGAAGGATTTAATCTAATGTTGGTAGAACTTGTTTCCCAACACATTTGCCATTATAATAAGTCTATCATTTATATGTTGATATTAATCTGTATGTAAAATATTGGCAATAAAATATGTTTAAATCAATACTTTAATTCCATAACAGTCAGTGTGTTGTTTATTTTGGCTATTTGCATAGCCGCTATTCGTTCATTTTTTCCCCCCAATTTTGAGAGAGAAAAAATTTGAATTGAAAAAAAAAAAATCTTTTTTTTTTTGTTAAAGTGTGCCAATTATTGAGTACAAAACGCTTTTACTAAAAACTTATGAAATGAATGTTTTACTGCTTTTTTTGTGTCGCCTTTTCAATGAAAAATGCTATACATAGAGATTTCTTTGTCTTCCATCTGTTTGTCCGTAGTGCATTCGTCTGTCCGTCACGAAAACCTAACGTTGGCTATAACTTTATCATTTCTTCATGTTTCTTCATAAAACTTTCAATATATACTCATCGTGACAACATCCACATGACCATACTAAAATATAAAGGTCAAGGTCACACTGATGGTCATTATATGTGTTAAATACTCATTTTTGTCTTCACAAAAACTTAACGTTGGCTATAACTTTCTCATTTCTTGATATTTATTCATCAAACTTTCAGTATATACTTATCATGACAACATTGACATGGCCAAACTAAAAATATAAAATCAAGGTCACACTGTTAAATACTCTTTTTTTTCACGAAAACTTAGGCCACTTTGTCAAGGTCATTTATCTAGGTCCAAAAAACCTTGTTATACTGACAAAGCACTGACAGGTGACACACGTGTTCCGTGGAACACCCGTCTAGTTTCTGAATTTTATGAAAAGTCGCGGTAATATTCCTAATTTTATGAAAAATTGCGCTAAAACTCCCGTATCTGACGGTATGGAATGTGTTCATGTGAGGATTTATTTGGCATACATATAGTTTGCTAAAGTATTGTTCAGCTGTATATATTGGATTGTGTCATTCCTTGTTATGTTGTTTACTATAGAATTTGCAGCAACTCTGCAGTTTTGCGGGTTAGAACGTTCGAGGCCCTTTCTCAATATTTTATCTTGATGTAAATGGAAGATGAGCCTGGCATGTTCATTCCTGTTAGGCGCCATATAACCGTTCTTGTGTTGGTGCGTTGTAAAACCCAATTCAATTCAATTATTTCTTTTTACTTCACATTTTAAAGGAACACATGGCGATCTTGAACTTTTGGTCAAGCATTAAAATTAGCGTCTCCATTGATTAATTCAGTATCATTTTAATTTGAAGCCTGCTTGCATATATTAAATACATTTTTGAGTTTTCAGTTGTTCCTTGTTTTTCTACCATAGGTGTAAATATATTATTGGTGCAATATAATCAACAGTTAGAAATATGCAAAAACAATTTTCTAGGTACTATTCTTTAATTAATATTAATGATTGAACAAATATAAGTTATGTAAAAAAAAATAAAAGGACAGCACAAGTTTTAAAAAAATATATATCAAGATTGCCATGTGTACCTAAGATAATAAGAATATTCTGCCTTTAGAAAATTGCTATACCCAGTATAGATGTATAATAAACGGTATAGCACATCACTTGTACATATTTTCCTCGCCTATAGCAGGCATGGAATTATAAGATAGAAAAAAACTTTCAGGCGTTTTACAAGTTGCAATTTTGTCTCAATAAATAATATCTGGAATTGGTTTGAATGGGGTTTTCCATTTACATGTAGGTACAAACAAATGAACATTCCGTTCAAAGAAAAATGTTGCGGTACTTACTTTCATTGTTGAAGTTTCCAATCCCATCAGCAGTAAAGGTTGTTTATAGCTACATCATGTGACCGGGAAAACCTATATAAGATATAATCTGGAGTAAGCTTTAACCCTTAACCCGCTATATATATATAATGGACTGTTATTTCTTTGAATTAAGACCATTCCATTTATGTGACAAAGGGGAGTTACTCGCAGACTGATCTGGGTTTACAATGGATGCAAAGGCTATTATAGTCGTGCTTAGCGGGTTAAGGGTTAAGATTATTTGACTCCATATATAGTCTGTAATTTACTTTTCAGGTACAGTTGAAAAATATAATAACCCAGATTTTGTTGAGAAGAAATGGGTACAAACTGAGAGAGAACCGCTTCAAGTACAGTATAGGCACACAGGTGGCCAACCCCTACACCAGACACCGGCATCTGCTGCAGGACAGAACATCACAAAGGTACGACACTCAAATATCAATATTAAGTTTATGTCCCATGCCACACCTGCTACACGACAGTACAACACAAAGATACGACACTCAAATATCAACATTAAGTTTATGTCCCATGCCACACCTGCTACACGTCAATACAACACAGAGGTACGGCACTCAAATACCAACATTAAGTTTATGTCCCATGCCACACCTGCTACACGACAGTACAACACAAAGGTACAACACTCAAATATCAACATTACGTTTACGTCCAATGCCACGCCAGCTACACGACAGTACAACACAAAGATATGACACTTGTCCCATGCCACAACTGCTACACAACAGTACAACACAAAGGTACGACACTCAAATATCAACATTATGTTTTCGTCCAATGCCACGCCTGCTACACGACAGGTACAACACTCAAATATCAGCATCAAGTTTATGTCCCATGCCACACCTGCTACACGGCAGTACAACACAAAGATATGACACTCAAAGATCAACATTAAGTTTATGTCCCATGCCACACCTGCTACACGACAATAGTGCTGCGCGGTATTATCGGTTTATAAGTGTATTGTGATAAGGACCTCAAAATAATACGTACCGTTATATATTTTTAGCAGACCGATTCGTACCGGTTTTCTCTACACATGTGTTTTGATTATGAAAGTAAATTGTAATCTGTGACTAAGATCTGTTTTAACTTTGTATGGTTCCCGTGTTTGTAATACAATCATAAATACACATATTGGAAAGTGGCTACCCTCATAGTTAAAAATAGACGCACTTCCAATAAATCTGGTGTTCGCAGGGTGAGGAAATTATTTAGGCTCCGGTTTGAATCTCTAGTTATTTCATCCCAAAATATAGCTCATAGATTTCATAGCAATTAAACCGGACTAATGCTGGAATCTAAGGTAAATAATATTGCATGTGTTTCTGTTAAAGGGTTTATGAACAAAATTCTTGCCTTGCAATAAATGGAGTATGATTTTGTCCAATATTTTTCAAATCAAAATGTTCTCCTTACCTATTCTATAGTGAGGCAACAACAATATCAGAGGTTGGCCACGTACCAAATAAACGTCTTCCTGAGGATTGTAACGATGGCAACCTGGCACAGGAGATTGCCACGGCAACCTCGAAACCATGCAGTAGAGGACCAGTGACACTGTATAACCTCCTCGAAACTCTGCAGGTTTGTAATGTCAAAGAAATTAACCTGCCAAATAACAAACAAAATTACTCTACAAAAGTGTTTATCAAAATTCTATCTAGATCATATAATAATGTATATGTGCCGATTAAAAGTATAGGTGTGGAGCGCTTGGTCTAGTGGTAGAGCATTGTACCCATGATCGAAAAGTCGTGGGTTCGATCCCCGCCATTGCCATATGCGTTGTATCCCTGAGCAAGACACTTTATCTGCATTTGCTTAGTACTGGTTATACCCAGGAAGACATCGAGAGTGATTAAAATAAGTTCTTAGAGCTTTCGTTACAATCGATGTAAAATAAATAAGTTTAAACTAAAAGTATAGGTTTATGCATTCTTAAAATACACGTGATTGAATATGCTTAAAATAAATTAGGAGTTGGTAACTTTTAATAATTGATGCTCCAGTTTTGAGGTTTGGTATGGCTGAAAGCCGTTTATATTGTGTCTATAGAGTTCGGATTCTCTGAATATGCTGGTTATTTATATTACCTCATCCTTGTTAGGTTTACAAATGGTATACATATGTTGTAAAATTGCCTGTTGATGGACGGATAGGGACTTTATTAGTTAGAATTTATTTTCATTCTCAATTTAAACGTTTTTAAAGTTAATTTAAATAACTTCGGTTTTGAACAGAATAATGCATGCAATTTTGTAAAGCCAAATCCAAACAAAATGTTTTGTTTCCTGTAATGGGCTGGGGGAGAAACTGTAATGAGCTGGGGGAGAAACTGTAATGGGCTGGGGGAGAAACTGTAATGGGCTGGGGGAGAAACTGTAATGGGCTGGGGGAGAAACTGTAATGGGCTGGGGGAGAAACTGTAATGGGGCTGGGGGAGAAACTGTAATGGGCTGGGGGAGAAACTGTAATGGGCTGGGGGAGAAACTGTAATGGGCTGGGGGAGAAACTGTAATGGGCTGGGGGAGAAACTGTAATGGGGTTGGGGAAGAAACTGTAATGGGCTGGGGGAGAAACTGTAATGGGCTGGGGGAGAAACTGTTATGGGCTGGGGGAGAAATGGATAGTAGGTAAGCATTTTAAGCATTTTATTTTAAATTCTCTTTCCATATTCATTTAAATCGAGGACACAATTTTCCAGAACAGTTTCGTGATTCTTGCATACCGGATATAAAGGTTATCCACGTTTTACAGGGTGATGGAAAGCCTGATCTTACACATGGGGGAAGATAAAAGTCACGCGCTGATATCAACAATTGACAGTTGCATGATATTGTTGTGTAAATAAATATGCAAAACATTAGTAGTTGGCATGAACGCGCAGAATATAAATGATATGCAAGAAAAAGAATCGATCATGGTATCCGGTTCAGATAGGGAAATTCCAAATTCGTCAGAGCCTCGGTTCATATAATAACAATTATACCTCATGTTGGAATTCTCGATCTTCACCGGATACCCATGAAAGATTCTTATATTAATCCACTATTCAGAAAGTTTGTTAGACTGCAGCAAGGTGTACTGATCTTATTATTTTCAGATGTACAAAAGCACCATCCCATCTCATTCCGTGTATGCACCTGCAATGGAGAGGATCATTCACAAACTTTGGCATCCAAGTCATGAGGAGCTTGAAAAGGGGGACCAACAGGAAATCAAAGTCAAACAGAAGCAGGCAGTTTATCAGCAACCAATGAGATAGCACATGTAATGAGTGTGCACTCTTCATACTAATGATATTCTCAGCAATTGTATGCAAGTCCACAATAAACATCCAGGATCTAAATAGTTGGGTTCCAACCTTGTATGCAAGCCCATAATATCTGGATAGCTGGGTACCAATCTCGTATGCAAAACCATACTATACACCCAGGATCTGAATAGCTGGGTACCAATCTTGTATGTATGCAAAACAACAATAAACACCAGGATCTGGATAGCTGGGTACCAATCCTGTATACAAGACCATACTATACACCCAGGATCTGGATAGCTGGGTACCAATCTTGTATGTATGCAAAACCACAATAAACTCCAGAATCTGAATAGCTGGGTACCAATCTTGTATGCAAAACCATATTATACACCCAGGATCTGGATAGCTGGGTTCCAATCCTGTATGCAAGACAATAATACACATCCAGGATCTGGATAGCTGGGTACCATTACAACCGACAGACAAAACTTCCAGTAAACCTTGGACCCAGCTGAACATGAGAGGAGCAAGGCAGGGCAGCATTGTAACTTGGTGATTTAAAATTTGATAAGTTTCTAAAAGACAATAGATTGGCTGTTCTGCTTGGCCCTGTGGTAATACAAACATTATAGGATATTGAAAATAAATGGAGATCGATTCTCAGGAAAATAACTGATACAATGGCAGTTTTATCCAGATTGTGTGTGGTTTATTGGTAGACAAAGCAACCGTCCAACATGCTTCATTTGATTTCTTGAAGAAAGAATGTCATCTTACAACCAACCTTTCATCAGCTTTGGTCATTTTGATGAGAAAAATCGACATTGAATTATGTGATCACATGATAGTAAAACATGATTGCAAAACAGCATTTCATTATATATACACAGGATAGCAAAACGCCATTGAATTATATATACACATGATAGAAAAACGACATTGCAGTATATGTTCACATGATAGCAAAACGACATTGAATTATATGTACCAGTACACATGATAGTAAAATTGAATGGCCAAATTCATTTGTATTTCCATCAAAATGTTATTATACGCTCATCTTCAGACAGGAAAAGTTATGATATGGTTTTGTCCGTTCATTCGTTTTCATTTCCAAATAACTCTTACAGTTTTCACATGATCAAGATAAAACTTGATATGTATTATCATTTTAACAGATGTGCAAGTCATCAGGAGGCTCCAGTCCAATGACTTTTACCAGAGTTGTTGCC
This sequence comes from Cyrtodaria siliqua, assembly GCA_037043455.1. Lineage (NCBI taxonomy): Eukaryota > Metazoa > Mollusca > Bivalvia > Adapedonta > Hiatellidae > Cyrtodaria > Cyrtodaria siliqua. The sequence continues at coordinate 191,730 of JAWPHD010003993.1, forward strand.
CTTTGTTGATTGTGAAATTATGAAGATATCTCATCCTACAGTTTGTGTGTCGCCTATTCGAAGAAAAATGCGATACATAGGGCTTTGTCGCCCGTCCGTCCGTCACGAAAACGTAACATTGGCTATAACTTTCTCATTTCTTGATATTTCCTCATAAAACTTTCAATATATACTCATCATGACAACATCGACATGACCATACTAAAATATAACGATCAAGGTCACACTGAAGGTCATTACATGGTTACTCGTTTTTTTCTTCACGAAAACTTAACGTTGGTTATAAATTTCTCATTGCTTGGTATTTATTCATCAAACTTTCAATATATACTCATCATGACAACATCGACATGACCATACTAAAATATAACGGTCAAGGTCACATTGAAGGTCATTATATGGGTTAAATACTCTATTTTTTCTTCATGAAAACTTAACATTGGCTATAACTTTCTCATTTCTTGAAATTTCCTCATAAAACTTTCAATATATACTCATCAGGATAACATCGACATGACCACACTAAAATATAAAGGTCAAGATCACAGTGAAGGTCATTATATGAGTTAAATACTCGTTTTTTTCTTCACAAAAACTTAACGTTGGCTAGAATTTTCTCATTTCTTGATCAAACTTTAAATATATACTTGTCAGTCTAGTATGACATGGTCATACTAAAATATAAAGGTCAAGGTCACACTGAAGGTCATTATATGGGTTAAATACTCATTGTTCTCTTCACGAAAACTTACTCAGGCCAGTTTGTCAAGGTCATTTATCTGGGTCCAAAAAACCTTGTTATACTGACAAAGCGCTGACAGGCGACACACGTGTTCTGTGGAACACCCATCTAGTTATCCAGTTAAGATGAAACATGGACAAAATCTTACTTCATTTACTGAAAAGCAGGTACAATTATTAACTAAACTATATTAGCTGTGTTTTACTAGAAACTCAACACATAATACGATCTGGAAGTCGACCAATATGGAAAACACGAGGCCAATATGAAACTTGCCAATACAAGCTTTAGTGACGTCGTTCACATTAAATGACATTCACGCACGCTTATCAAATTAATGCTACTATAAACATGTCAAAATTATTTTATTAAAATAAAATTCTACTATTAGTGGAAGTTATTAATAAAATTGTCATTGTTTTCATAGTGTCCGAATTATTGGTCCTCGGACTGTCGTATTGGCCCGTGGCCAATGTGACGGTCCTTGAACCAATAACTGGGCCAATATGAAATCAATATCATATTATTTTAATATGTACATATTGTCGGGAGGTTCTGGTCGAAGGACTTTTGATGAAGTTATTGCCCTTTATTGATTGAAATAACAGATCTTATTAATTTCTGGATAACTGCTAATTTTGATCCTATCAAGATGGAACTTGGTAGGTAGATCATTGTAATGTGTACATGTGCACATGTAAGACGATTCTGGTTGAATGATGCTAGAGTTAGTGCCCTTTGTTGATAAAAATAGAGGAAATATTTTGTTGAAGAACTTCTCATGCAGTTTTCATTCAATAAAAATGGAAATTTGTTACATAATTTCATTATATTCCTGTCTTTAGATTGAACATATTGTATGGTGTTGTCCGTCCGTCAATAAATCCTTTGTTTCTAGACGTGATGCATTATGGTATAGCGATGGTATAGCGATTTCCGTTGTCCTGTCCATGCAGGAATACACACAGGTGTGACAAGCACTGCACTATTTGGCCAGAAGGTCAAACGTCTAAACCTGCAAAATGCTTTTCGCGCAACATTCTTAGCAAGCGGGCTTATAATGACTCCTTTGGTGGCGCTCTCATGCTATCGTAAAGTAAATTTACTTTTTGTGAATATAAGTTCACATCATGGGTTTTTTCCATATCAATTTAAAGACTTGAATACAGTCTTACATGTACTATTAATAAATTGGTGAAAAATAAAAGACATTATAATACACTGTTTTTGTTTTCAATTTTATTACCAATACGATAATTGACACAAATGACACGACAAAGTGGCATGTACATGTATGTTGACAACAGATATAGATGACAATCAGCTAATACAGTAGTAGTTAATGACTTCACACTTAATACAAAATATAACCAGAGAATTACTCCTGTCAAAATGACCATTTTTATTAACACTGTCCCCTTGACTAATAATTGATTGATTGAATTGAGGTTTTAAGGCGCACCAACACATAAAAAGGTTATATGGCGCCTAACAGGCATGAACATGCCAGGCTCATCTTCCATGTACATCGAGATAAAATATGGAAAATAGGCCTAGAACCTTCTCACCCTGAACTGCAGAGTTGCTGCAAATTCTATCGCAGAAACTCCATTTACGCTGGACAGTGGAGCCACGTTATTGTTTTTCTGCCACTGCTCTTTTGATGTGAGCGAGATAGCACCTGAAACAATGCAGGGATCATGATGAAGACCTTTAATGAACATGAACAAAAAATGATAAAATGAACATGAATTTGGGGGGATTCTACCCCTCTGCCTACCCCTCCAAAGGGATCTGCAGTGGCCCTATTCTTTGCCCCGTGACCAAACGGGGGGGCCCCCGGGAACCACACGGGGCTGTAAGCCAAGTATTAATCAATGCACATGTTTATCAAATTTGTATTTATTATTCAATAATAGTACTGTCTAGATCAAAGTGTAAACATACTAAACTGGAAGTTGCAAGAAAAAATACTGTCGGAGGATTATTGAAACTATTTTTCATGTATTTAAATGGGATTACACAAATCTTAATAATTACCAGGGCAATTTCACATTTCGATAAAAAAATAATAAAAATGATATGGACAAGGTATAAAAGATAATGTGTGATAACACTGACGTATCTAAAAGACACATGAATTATTTTATTACGTGGTCAACTCTCAACCGTTCATTCCAGCTTATTGCTCAGAAAAGGTGTATAGCGAGAATAACTGAAAAGCGAAACAAAAGGCTAAGTTAAAGGACGTGACGAATTCAATGGATGAATTAATGAATAAACTGATTTTGATGGGCAAATGAACTGATGAATCAAAAAATGTAGCAATAATAGCCATATTTCTTTTTCACACTAAATAATGAATGAGTTGATTTGATCAAAACGCATCAAATAAGATGGCGAGTTGTAATGTTATATTATACAATCTTTGAGCATAGAAAAACATTCTGGGAATTAACCGTACCAGTAAACAGCTGGCCACTACCGTCAGTGACCTACTAAACACAAATGTCCTCTACCGCTAGTAATGTACAACATCTACAATTGCAAATACATTATATATATATGTATATATACTGAACCAAACAGCTAATGCACCAGTAGACAATATCTTTAATATCTCAATAATAACAATCAATAAATCAAAACAAATTTCAGTCTGAACAAGACAAATATCTTGTCAATAACAACTGTAAATTTAAAAAAATCATTTAAATCACCCGTCTCCAACGGTACCAGTCGGCATATAATAAGTTCATACATTAAAGGTATTGTCTACTGGTACGTTAGCTGTTTGGTTACGTATATATACAGCAATGCACATATGCATTTTTCAACCTAAAAAAACAACACTTTGCTCCGTTAAGCAAGTGGCTTTTGCTTTAGCAGGCTAGTAGCAAGGTACACTACCTCGGCGTTTATACGTCATGAAGAATAATTGAATTGAATTGGGTTTAAAGGCGCACCAACACATGAAAGGTTATATGGCACCTAACAGGCATGAACATGCCAAGCTCATCCTCCATGTACATCGAGACAAAATATGGAAAATGGGCCTAGAACCTTCACACCCTGAACTGCAGAGTTGCTGCAAATTCTATCGTAGAAACTCCATTTATGCTGGAGCCACGTTTATTGTTTTTCTGCCACTGCTCTTTTGATGTGAGCGAGATGGCACCTGAAACAAGGCAGGGATGATGATGAAGACCTGTAATGAACATGAACAGAAAATGATAAAATGAATATGAATTTGGGGGGATTCTACCCCTCTGCCTACCCCTCCAAAGGGATCTGCAGTGGCCCTATTCTTTGCCCAGTGACCAAACGGGGCCCCATGAAGAATAAGCAATACCCACGTCAACAGTAACAGAATCCCGACAAGAGTAACATTCTGTTTAAAATTGTAAACTACATAGTAAAGATGGATACTATATATGATAAATACAGCGCTATGTCGGTGCCTTTTACTATCAAGGTTACTGGCAAAAATGGCCCCCAATATTGAAGTTTTGAATGAACAAATTTGTAATACCGATTTTAGCTGCAAATGGACCGAAGCAATATTAAACTTATTTAAAGTAAGTTTGAAGGCTCTAAATTAGTACAATAACCTCATAAACAAGGCATTTTTACTCAGTTTTAGCTGTTTTCAGTCAATTTTTGGTCTTAGAAATATAGAGCGCACCCTCGAGCACAGCTGATTTTTCGTTAATACAAGTAACTGATATGGACACATCATCAGACAAAGAACTATGTGTGCTTGGAGGTGTGCTCTATATTGTTAAGATCAAAAATGTACAAAATCTGCAAAATATGACAAAATTTCCTAAAATGCCTTTCCTGAGACCCGGTTAAATCTTCTACATAAATATAATAAAAATGTCTTTTTAAGATAGAATATTATCAATTTACTTCAACATGCACACTATATAAAAGTAAAATAATATGTTTTGCATTCTTATCAAACCTTGTCCTTTGACAGTAAAAGGCATCGACATAGAATGCTCTACAGAACAGAACAAGGTTGCATTTTAGGTTTTCATCTGTAATTTTAAAAGACTATATAATAAGTGGTCAAGGCAAAATTATTGAATGTTGTGCTTTACTGATATTTATTACATTTCTTTGGGTGAAATATTAGGATTTCTAAGTGAAAGAATATTCATAAACGCTAAATATTAAAAACTAACTCCGAACACAAAAATAAGTGTGTCCATAAGGTGTCGATAATGTTCAATAAAGCGAATAATTTAAGTTAAAATTATACATAAACTGAAACTAGACGGGTGTTTCGCAGAACACTTGTGTCGCCGGTCAGCGCTTTGTCAGTATAACAACGTTTTTTGGACTCTTATAAATGACCTTGACAAACTAGCCCGACTATGTTTTCGTGAGGAAAAAATGAATATTTAACCCATATAATGACTTTCAGTGTGACCTTGACCTGAATATATTTGGAAAGGTCATGCGATGTTGTCATGATGAGTATATATTGAAAGTTTGATGAAGAAATATCAAGAAATGAGAAAGTTATAGCCAACGTTAAGTTTTCGTGAAGAAAAAAAGAGAGGAGTATTTAACCCATATAATGACCTTCAGTGTGACCTTGACCTTTATATTTTAGTATGGTCATGTCAATGTTGTCATGATGAGTATATATTGAAAGTTTGATGAAGAAATATCAAGAAATGAGAAACTTATAGCCAACGTTAAGTTTTTGTGAAGAAAAAAAAGAGAGTATTTAACCCATATAATGACCTTCAGTGTGACCTTGACCTTTATATTTTAGTATGGTCATGTCAATGTTGTCATGATGAGTATATATTGAAAGTTTGATGAAGAAATATCAATAAATGAGAAAGTTATAGCCAGCGTTAAGTTTTCGTGATGGACGGACTGACTGACGGACGGACGACAAAGTGATCCCTATGTATCGCATTTTTCTTCGAAAAGGCGACACAATAAATGTAATAAATAAGTTATTTAACTGCTGGGTTCGATTATAGGGAAATCCTTCACGAGATGGTAGTCGTATTTTGTTTTTCACTCACTCCATACGCTCTACCATCTCGTGAAGGATTTCCCTATAATCTATCCAATATCTCTATAAAGTTACAACAGTTTTGCGTTCATCCCTCAATATACCCCATAGCCAAGATGAAGATGAATTGGGTAAGATGAGTTGGGTTTTAAGGCGCATCTGAACATGAAAGGTTATATGGCACCTAACAGGAATGAACGTGCCAACCATATAGTCAAATAATGCAGATTTTGTATGATTTTGCACACCGTATGTCAAATGTGAGTATGCTGGTTAGGCTTGACTAGTCGAAAATACACCGTTTATAAACATAAACATCAACGATTGATTGATTGAACTGGGTTTTACGGCGCACCAACACATGAAAGGTTAAATGGCGCCTAACAGGAATGAACATAAAAGGCTCATCCTCCATTTACATCAAGATAAAATATGGAGAATGGGCCTAGAACCTTCTAACCTGCAGAGTTGCTGCAAATTCTATAGCAGACACTCCATTTACGATGGAGCCAAGTTTCCACGTTTGCATACGTAGTGTCAGGATAAAGACCTTGAATGAGTATGATAAAAATGTCACATAAACATCAAAGAGGGACTGGCAAAATGTCTAAAAAACATTAAACTTGTTTTCCAATCCCCATTTTGAATGATTTGTTTTCCAAACCCCATTTTCAATTAAAAATGTATCACTTTACTATTTGAATTCTGTGTAAGTTTAATGTATGTATTTAATAGAACCCTTTGTATCACTATTTTGTTGTGAAATTTGCCAATATGATCAAGAAAGTGTTAACATTGTATTTTCACAATAACTTGCTTGTGACTTGATTCATGATTATTCACGACCATCGAAACAATCCGAACATACATGTATTTCCATGCATAAAAAGAAATAAACTAAAATGTAATCTATTTTTAATATTGCTTCACAACTGGATTTACTTAAAGAGTCTAAAAAATAAAATAAACAACTATTCAATTTATTCTTAACATTGCTTCATAACTGGTACAAATGTAGGCCAACCAACAAATGCTGTCATAACAATCCAAATCGTCATGTATTTTCATGCAAAAAGATGTAAACAAATCTTAATTTATTTTTAACATTGCTTCATAACTGGACCTACTTATAAAGGAAATGAACAAATCTAATCTACATGGCCAAAAATAAAATTATGTTTGTTTCCCCTTCCCGACCGACCCACCGAAATTGCCGCGACCCGAATTATTTTTTCGACACTGGCGATTTTTTTTTTTTTTTTTTTTTTTTTTAAATGTGTCTTATAGGTAGCATGTATTCCAGTTTTGATCTCAAATAAAAGAAATGAAATAAAAAAAATATTTTACCTACCTACCTACCCAACCCTTTTTTGCATGGGTCGGGAAGGGGAAACAAACATAATTTTATTTTTGGCCCAGACTGTTCCATTAAAACATACGCAGGACACAAGGAAGGCACTTTTGAAATTGAACACCTACAGAACAACCAAAACTCAGAAAATAGGGTTCACTCGTGTTTTATTAAATTGCCTTCCTGGGGCCCAGGGTATGTTTTAATGGAACAGCGCTATTCTTAACGTCGCTTCATAACTGGATCTGCTTCAACAGTAGTCTAGAGGGATTTGTCCGCAAAAAGCTGAGATGCAAATGTAGGACAACCAATAAATGCTTAAACATTAAGTCACTGGTAACTATTGCCGTAGTTCAACTCCATTTAGTCTGCTCACCAATATATGAAAATTGCTGCTTTTGCATCTATGCACAGATATTGCCCAATCTCAGAAAGCTCCATGTAGGAGGTTTCAATAAGAACGATAACTTTCCCGTGAGCAAGCATTCTCTTCCCAATCAGATGCAACAGTTTCATCCCAGAGAATACAAGTCCACTTTTGATAGTTTTTCTCCGTTAACTGTGTCAATTCTTTTTCACGTGAGAGTGTGCTATACGTCGCTCTTCCAAAGTTTTATTGTTTTGTCATTTTCAAGAGCTGCCGAGGCGATGATATTTTCTGTTGGGTGACACGCACAACACAGTACCACATCTACAAAGTTAAAAAGACAAATGATGGCATTTGCAAACAAGAATGAATGAAATGGTTTTTTCCCGTCCCGTTAACACATCATATTAGTTTATATATAGGATAGTGGCTAGGAAGAGAAATCTTCACCATTAAGAAATCAAAAGGGAGAGAGCCTATAGGCTGCTACACAGTGTTTAAATATAAACGACTGTAGAAGTCCGCCATTATGTTTACATGCTAGTTTTATAGGTGTAGACATTTTCACAGTTTATATATATCCCGCCACCTTACTTCCTTTATGTAAGTGACGCGTCTGCATTATGTAAACAATATTGAGTGAAATCCCAATACATGTATATCTTTTTATAGAAAGTAGACAAGACGCTCGGCCACTTTCGTGGTTGGAATGCGCTTTATTTAGCCGTAATTTACGGCAAAGAAATCGGTGTTTGACTATCGCTTGTATGAGTGACTGGTTTCTTAATAAGATTTATCTACATATTTATCGATAGTCTCTATATAGGTCACGTAATGGTACTCTGCATGTAGTAAAATCTTCATGAATAATAAGTGCCTCAGAGGGAGATGAGATGATGATTATGCCCTCAGATATGCCCCAGCCAGAGAGTGAACCCACGTGGGGCAGAGACTAGCTTTAAAGGCGTTGATGCACTATTTTGAAACAAGATTTACTTTAATGGGCTCTGAAAAACTTTAAAAAAGCTGAAAAATTATCAAAATGCTATTAAAAACAAAGGAGATATGACCTATTAAAAATTGCAAAGAACATATATGGAGGCGGCCCCCTTTGAACAATGACGTCATCGGGCCTTTTACCATATATGGCATACTGACAAAATATATTTGTAAGCAAAGAAAATCACTGCAAATGAAAATTAAGCATACAATTTATACATTTTACATCTGTTT